>CM039681.1:13550361-13855361 GCA_022537955.1 Schmidtea mediterranea
CCGAAAGAACTAGAATAAAAGACAGAAAACAAGCAATCTGGAGACGATTCTATACTTTAAAAACGAACAGTAGCGATAACGTGATAATACGATGACAACAAGAGGAAATGCAGATGCTAACACAAGAAAACCAACAATGGGAGAATCAGAAATGAAACTAATGAAGCAGTAATATCCACCACAGTATACAGAATGCTTGAAAAAATCAACGTACCAGTCGAGAAAACATACCATGCCCAAAGCCAACAACGCTACGTAGCATATACCAAGCACCATACGAACCAAATTGGGAGAATAATACAAGAACTACCGAAGAATCGAAAAGCGTAGATCAAAGATGTAGACACAGCGAACATACTATCTAAACACAGCAGGAGACCAACGTTAACTGATACCAATAGACGATAAACGGAACGAATAAGCATATGATTGACACAGGAGCAAACATTTCGGCAATAAAGATGGAAACCAGGAAAATTATTGGCCATGCATCGTAAGAACAATATGGATGTATAACTGCGTAAGGAATCTGTATCGGTCATAGGAAAAATTGGTCAAGTAATAGAATGAAAGACACGTAAAGAATCAGCCACTACCTAGCAGTCATAAAAACTAAGCGCAGTATTGTATAATCTGAACAGACTATGCAGAACTATTAAAAGAAATAATGAATCCCGATCTAGGGATCAATTGGCAACTAAGAGACAAACGAACCGGAAGGATACTGCGCATTAAAATCGGAAGGAGATGCTCAAAAAGATAATAGTACTGGACGTACCAAATGATTCTAGCGTAAAGTAAACGAAGAGACCAGAGGCGAAATTGATCTTTGAACCTCTACACAGATTCGAGAAAAGAGAGAATTACACTGCCAGAGAATAGTATACTATAACGACATAGGAATCCCAATTAACATCAATTTCGATGAAGAAAGATAAATAATCCATGAGAATGAAAGAATTAGGAAATTAACTCATGATGGATATGACTGCCAACGACGAAAACCAGAAGGAAAAGTAGATGAGAATTATGGTTAATCGATGGAAATTGTTAAACTGAGAAAGAAAGGAAAAACTACAAAAACTGTTAATGGTATTCAAAGATATATTCGCAGCATCTGATCTAATCTAGGCACAAGCGCGACGTAACACAACATAAATACCACTATATGGATGTACCCGATTAACGTTTACGAACCATATGATAGCAGAAGCCAGAAATGGTCGCAGAAAAAGGAATGTCCAAAAGATGCTTAGAGAGGAGTACTGTGAACCGAGTTGCTCGCCATGCGCAATCTCCCATAAAGTTATGGTAATGAAAAAGGACTGGAAACAGAGATTCTGTATAACTATGACGACTCAATGAGTAACGAAAAGAGATACACCCCTGCCGGGATATAACGAAATGCTACAACATTACACGGAGCAGCCTACTTTACATCGTTAGACTTAAAAGTGGATATTGCGCAGATCAAAGTTAAAGAAGAAGATTAGAAAACTGCCTGTTTACAATTGGGAAAGATTTATAACCAATTCAAGAAAAATCTTTTGGACTACAACGCACCCAGCTTCAATTCCAGAGATGTATGAACTTTGTAACTCTACGGCATTAAACAAGTATGTATTATTGATGATTATTAATCTATCTAGACATTCGAAGCAAACATTTAAAAGACATCCTAATGTATTGTCGACTGAGACAAGAAAATTGAAATTGAAACCACAAAATGCATTGCGCAAAGGAAAAAGTCACCCTTCTTAGGACATCATTGGTCGGCGAAAGGCAAAGGACCAGATCCACCAAGAACATCGAAAAAGTAAATGAACGCCCAAACAAAACCGTGCACGCAGACAGAATTCTTAGGCTTATTTGCGCATATTATCGAAAGTCTCAAAACTATGCAACCATCGCAAACCAATAATAAGAACTAACAAAGAAAGATACCCCATTCCATGGAAAAGGAACAAAACAGCTTCGATAACATCAGAGACAAATTAATACAGCACAATACTAGTGCATCACCAACTGTCAAGCAGACGTTCTGATTAGCAAGCCGACCAGCGGATAACGCTCAGAGCAGTCCTAGGACAATGGGATGAAGAGAACGAGACGATTACGATACTACAGTTAGGACATCAAGAAGCATGAAAGAACTATTCGGTAACAGAAAACAGAAGGCTGGCTATAATCCAACATTAAACACTTTAAATATTTATATGGTGAGATATATATTACCACAGATCATCAACCAACTAGTATGGTTAGGCCAGAATAAAGAACCTCTAGTCGATTAATGAGATGGCCATGCAACTACAAGAATATTCAACCGTATATCTTAAATTTAAGGCAGAAAAGCTAACGCGAACGCAGACGTATGCTCCAAGATCATTGTTTGAGAATAAAGGACTCCAGTGACGTAAGACGAATTTGCATATAATCGCAGAGGATATCGATTTTCACGAAATGAAGAAGTGACCAGAAAGAGATGAGAATAAGATACGAATATGCGAATTTTAGGAGAGCAAGAATGAAATCTTCGACACAATGTTTGATTAAAAGAGCATATGAGAAACAATCAACATAGTAAAACCTAAGAAAAGGGATGGTTTATACTCCGATGGATGGCGTAAAAACCTATTATGTGCACGGAAAGCAACGAGAACGAAGTATAATGCAATATACGACGGAAACTAGGAAGGAAATATGTCGCGAAAGAGACGGAAGCAAGACTACGTCAGAAATATTACTGGCCAAATATCGGTAGAAGATGTGAAAGAATGGATAAAGAAACTGGTCCCTAACATGCGCACACCAGAAAAAGCAAGAGTAAACTGAAGCACCACTAAAACCAATGCCAATCCCGCAGAACCAATGACATGTCGCAATGGACGTAGTAGGACTTACCAGAACCAACAAATGGAAACACTATATATTAGTAATACTGATTATCTAGCCAATTCGAAGCATTCGCAATCCAGTCAGAAATCAAGAACAGTTGCAAGAATACTAGTAGAAAGAAATATGTTGTAGGAATTGGAACGCCAAATGCAGATCCTAACGGACGAAAGGAAAAATTTCATGACGAAATAATGAGGAAGTAACGAAAATTATTTCAGAATTGCGAACGTAAGGATTCGCCATATTACCTCAAAACCAACTGACAACGAGAGATCAACGGGATCTAATAGAATGATGTCCATTACGTGAGCAAGCATCAGAAAGACTGGGATAAATAAAGCCTATTGCCTCATGGCGTATGCGAATGCAATCACTCAGCAACAAAAATGAGTCCTTTCAAACTAATGTAGCGGCAGAGAATGCAACATCCGTTGATTTGGATATCAACCAAAATGGCAATATTGATTGACGACTAGTAACGATTTAAGAACGAATGCAGAGAAGTATGAAGCGCAGGCTGAATATTCGATCACCAAGAAAGCTTACAAGAAATTAACGATAAAACGAAGATGTACGCGAAACATAATTTCCTAAGTAGGACCTGGGTAATAATAGAAAACCAAGGAATATTCCAGGAGTAGCTAGAAGAGTTACAAAGAAGCGGCAAAGGACTATGAATAATGTACGAAATGAAAACGCACCGGTCCAAATTAGTCAACAACCCGTCACAGACAATATACGTAATTAAGTAATGTAAAGCGTACCCAAAACATAACCAAAGAACTCAGAAAATCGATATGATAGACTCAAATCACAACTCAGCAACTAAGTATAAACGGGCTAAGTTATTCGAAAAACAGAAACCATAACGAAAACCACGAATCGAAGGAGAACCGCAAACAAACGGAACCAAGACAACTGGACCCAATCAAGATAATGTAGACAAGATGGACATAATATCAAAGTATGAGAGAATAATGCAAATTGCTGAAGGGAAAGGATGGAATAAATAATAAATAAAGCGAGAGAATTCAATAGAATATGCCAAAGGAGCCATGAAGTCCACCGAAATGAACTCAATAAAAGCAAAGATACCGAGAATATCACCATGACAGCACGTAGAAGGAACGTAACCATTACATTTTGCGGTGCAACAGATAAATCAAAGAACATTCAGATATCATCCGCTTCAGGGAGAATGCGGACAACATCAGCAAAAAACGAGAGACGAACCGTTAATGTTAGCAGCAGCCAGATGCTTCAACAACCATTTGAGAGAGTTATGAGAACTGATCAACATTAAAGAAAAGATAGGAGAAAACAACGTACCGCATAGCCTAAATCAAGACAAACAAGTGCGGTAAAATTCATCATCACAATGCGACAATAATAGAAAGAGAAAATGATGGGAAAAATATATCCAAACACTTTGGGGAAGCCATCGACGTGCCAAACAATGACGAAGCAGAGCCAGTTTAATGAAGTGGACCTACGAGAATTCACCATTGAGGGTATTTGATTTAAACCATATAGTTCGAAATAGAAACATCCTATTAAAAGAGACAATATATGCCTACTATCCATTTCCAAAGACAATAAAGATAATGTTAAAATGGAAGACTAAAATTTACCAATAACCATAGAAGCAACGCGAATCGGTGATAGAAAGAACAATTTTATATATAATACAAAGTGGCACCGAAAACAGATAAGATTTCAATGGAGCAAACAAGAAATAAAAGAAATGGATGACTAAAGCCAGATATAAGGTCTACGAAGAAATAATTCGAAGCAATAATGTCGAGGACGACATTTTAAAGAAGCCGGATTAACAAAGAAAATACGATGAGAAAGAGACCAAAATGCAGACCAGATATGAATAATAATACGCAAGACAAGATCACCAGATACCAAAACAAGATACCGCAAAGAAAGAAAATCAGAAAGGAAACAGAAAACAAGAGCAACAGCGAGGAAAAACCAAAACGAAGAACACCATTACATATGATAAAGCCTACAACGATCAAAGAAAACTCAAAACCGATCCACCTACTATAGAAATAATGTAATAATCGCATCAATCGAGTTGACGAAGCCTAAGGATACCAAAGAGAGTTGAAATCATTATGTTACGTAAATAGACGACAAGGAATCACATAGCCAAGGAATATGCTTCAATGGCAGAGAAGACAGTTAAGCTGTTATTTGGATCAAAGGAAAGCCAGGGGGCGATAGATGTACCCCCAAGGATCATCGATCTTGCTGATCACAAAAGATATATGCAGAGATACGGAAAAGGAACAGAGGTATAAAATTCAAGTAAAAATCAGAATAGGCAATCTACGAGGACAAACTAGGACTAAAAGAGATAAACACAATATGTGTACGACATTTAGTCACCAATTGTTGGGAGGGGAAAATGAAGAAGGACATAAAATGCGAGGGAGAACCTAAAAGGCGACACAGAGATACATGGTATGTGCAGAGAATCAGAACAATTAACTGTACAATAATCAGAACACTGAAAGAAAAGAGATAAAAAAAGATAATTCAAAGGAAAACCCATATCTATTATCTGGCAAGAAGCCAGAGAATAATATAGTAGTAGAACAAAGCCCAACATAAGGAAGAAGAGGTAAATAGTCGAAAATATGGGACAAAGAACCCATCACAAGAATCTGTATATAGCGAAGCTAATCAAAACGGAATAGCAACAACCGAATACAATGCAGAGGTAAAAGAAGAAAGATACAGAAATATGATCCCAAACAAAAAGGAAAATCGGAAAATACGAGGTACACTACGAAAAGGAGGAAACATCTTTCGGAAGACTAGTAATCAAGAAAATCCAAAAAACTAGTCTCGTAAACGCAGAAAGGAACAACCAAAAAAGAACTACCAAAGGATAAGAGAAAAAATATTAGGCACGGATCGACAGTCACCTAATCATGACATAGAATGTACTACAACCCAGAAATCATTTGAAAAAGGTCAGCAATAAATAGAAAACCACCACCGCAACAGAAACAACGACAACAAAAATCGAGGAAACACCTACGTAATCAATAATGATTTGGATAACAGCGCAGTAGCAAGCGTCATAATATATACTGATAATAAACCCAACTAGCAGACCACAACTAAGTGTACGAAAGCGATAAAGGGAAAAGATTATGGCCCACATGAGAAATTCATTAACGGATTCGATGATACTAGGTAATCAGAAGAAGCGGCAACGAAATACGACTTAGAAAACGTAAACAAAGCACAAGTGGAATCTTGGATAAAGAAACTACAATTATAAGGGATATCACAGAGTGGTCACAATTCGATGTGTATATAAATGACAAATGAGAGGACGGGGATATACGGACACACGTATAGAACCCCTGGACGATGGTCTAAAGCGAAGGAACTTTGTATATAGTGTAGAATATAATAGTATTAGTAGTGAGTATTATGTATAATAGTGTATAAATAAGTTAAAGCCAAGATAAATATAGTCAAAAGAGAAAGCGTGTAAATTAACAGTATCATAATTAAGAGATGGGACCGAAGTAACGGATAACAGACAAGTATCGAAGCCAAGGAACCACCATTCGTAGAAAACAAGCATCAACCAAAACCGCAAATGTAACCTATTGAGAAATTAAGTAGATAGAGATTATACAAGACCAAGTGAAATAGAAACAGTATGAACAGGCAATGCGAATTAATGAGCAGATAACCAAGCAACGCCCAAGCACATGGAAAACACCCATATGGTACTAACGAAGTGTAAATGCAGGTTACACCGAAGCGCCAGAATAGAAGACCCAACAATGACGACCATACTGCAACTTCAAAAGAATGAATGACAATAAATAATCAAGTTAGATGGCAAGCCGAAGAAATTAAGAATGGTAAGAAGTAATCAAAAAGTATAGACCCAGCAAGTTGGTGATGGATAGCACTAGCCCGATATCACCCAGAACAGATGAACGAAGATTAAATAAAGAATACCGTGTTAAATATGTAATAAATAAATAGAATAAAAATCGAAACAGATGTAGAATAACTAGAAATATTTGTAGATATCAAGCAATCACGACAAAATTAGAGGAACGAAGAATCAGTACTTAAGCATGAAGACAGATTAAGAAAGAAGAATTAAAATATTAGTTAAACTAGAAGAAAGAATGAATGCTGTGATGTAGTAAGGACCTATTGAGTCGAGCAAGACAGAGATGGATGTAGAATATTGCACAGAGTTGTAACGATGGAATAAATAGAACAAAATATATAAAAATGCCCGGATGCTTTGACGAAACATTTCAAGGATAACGATCCTGACAATACTAGATAAAGACAAAACAGAGGAGATATACAGCCTGAAAGTTAATGCAAACTAAAAGAATGTGAATGAAAGGATCATGAGGGAATAGAAAATCATATAAAGGAGTGCGAATACGACGAAATACCAGCGAGGAAATGTCAAGCAGATAATAATGAAAGAATGAGAAGAACATGAGAAATCGTGCATTATGAGAGACGAAAAATGCGAATTCTGTGGAACTACCGACAAATGGATAATAATAGAACAGGAACATCGAAACCCAAAAGAAGAACGAATATGCGAAGCATAACGAAGGGATATGTATCTAACGACTGTAATAGATAAGACAAAGAAACTGAAGTCACAATTGGGAAACGAATGTACCAACAGCCAATAAAATTGTCATTAGAACTATTCAACTGTCAACACTAACTCCAATACGCAGAAATGCAAAACAATATGGCGGACAGACAGTATCGAACATGGAGATCATCAACGAGAACGTATAGACGATCGCAGGGAAGAAGAAATCCTACGGACGATTAGATCCACAAAAAGCCTTGATAAGAGAAATACTAGAGTCCAGACAGAACTTCGAAAAAACTAAAGAATCTACACCTAAGAAAATGGCAGAGATGGAGGAAAGAATCCAACAGATAATCAGCAGTATACAAGAACTCGAAACAACCAGCCCAGTAGCCAGAAAATTACCGACAACACCCTTTATATGGAGAATAACAGGATTCACGGAGAAATTACAAAGAGCAAAAGATGGAACACAGAGAATCCTAGATAGTCCACCGATGTATATTGTTGAAGAATGGATACAAATGGGTATTAGACTATATCCAAATGGGGATGGAAATGCAACAGGCACCCACATCAGTGTTTTCGTTAGAGTAGGAAGGAGAATATGACGAACTATTAACATGGCCTTTCAAGCAGTATATGATATTAACAATGATAGACGAGAGGAACATCGCATCCAATCAGAGCAGGAAACGAACCGCAAATGGGAAGACCAACAACTGCCTGGAATACGGCAGTAGGCACTCCATTCTTCTACTCACAACAGCGATTAAGAGGAGAAGGATTCATACGAGAGGACAGTTTATATATAAAATTGGAAGTAGAAAAGCCGGATAAGACGTTGTAAAAGAGGGAAAGAAAATGTAAATAAAATGTAAATAAAAAGTTAATAAAACCAGATAAAAATATGAATAATCAGAAAAAATCAGAAAAACTAAAATCAAAATATAACGACGTTTATAACTAGATGGCAAGCGAACAGTGAACAGAAAATGGTAGAGATAAGAGATGGATCAGAATCACTTTGGTCAAAATACGGAGAAAACCAGAAGAAGAGGAGAGAACCAATATATTAACTGCAGCAGTGGCACATTACGCAGACTACAATGTAGAAGGAATACCTCAACAACTCATGAAGAAAATATATTCGGTAATGACAGTAAGAAACGAAAAGTTGAAAAATGAGGAACAGAGATACTTAACATTCAAAGATAATAAAGTATTCACCGATCAACAAAACAGAGAAATGGCCGCACAAGGATTTTATTTCACAGGAACATCAAAATATCCAGATAGGTTACTTGCATCTTTTGCAGAGGACAGCTCACACAATGGGGAAAAGGAGAGACGGCAAAACATGAACATCGAGAGAAATTCCCAAGATGTCCATTCATACTAAACATGAACGTAGGAAACCAACCAACAGACAGACTCAAAGGAATCCAAAGATTGGAATAGATAAAGATGAAAAAGGAGGAAAAAGAAAATAACGATAATCAGAAATTTTGAGGACCCAACCGAACTAGCAGGTGGAGGAGAAACTATAAAGAGAACATTCGAAGAAAGAATAAAAACCTTCAAAGGAAACCCAAGAGCAGCAGAATTTGCCAGCCAAGGATATTGTCAAATGGCACGAGGAATAATGTGCGAAGGATGTAAGAATCAACAACCAATGCCAGACCAAAACGTAGAAAATTGAAACACAAAGGAAAATGCATATATAAAGAAGAGAAAGAATCAAAAGGCGTAGAAGTATCAATCGCGGACCAGCAAATAGAAGATATACTAGATCAACCGAAAACCAGAACATTAATGCTATTATCAGGAGTGAACACAAAAACAATGAGAAAAATAATCGGCGAAAGATTAACTACCAATCTAGAATGGTATGACTCGACACAGGCAATAATCAGAGCTATCAAACGATACCAAGAAAAACCAAAAGAAAACCTCGAAAAATCAATAATAAAGGAAGCTATATTAGATCAACACCAATGTGTAACGTGTTGGCAGAAACACGTCGAAATAATATATACACCCTGTGGACATATGGTAATTGCGAAGCATGTGGATCCAGAGTAAACATATGCCCAGTGTGTAGAAAGCTAATCAGCAGACGGATCAAGGATTCCGGTTTGCTGATCAGTAAAGAGAAACAAGACAATGTATAAAACGTGTAAATAGAAAGGAGTTATAAAATGTAAAAAAAGTAGCAGTAGATAAAACCAGTGTACCAAAATTAACGAAAAACCTAAAGATATGTATAAAAGAAAAGAAGTAATCAACGTAATATTAGAACCAACAATGAATCAGAACGAAATATACCGCAAATAAATAACGAAACCGAATCAGAAAAAGGAAAATCCAGAACAACTTCAGATAATCTACAGAATCAGCTAAAAGAGGCAAAGGAAGAAGCCGAACAATGGCAACGAAAGACGATGCAATTAAAAAAGATGTTATTAGAAGTAGAGGAAGAATAATGAAAAAACGATTAAAACAAAAATGATGAGAGAAAAGTGGGAAAACCAGATGGAACAGCGAATAGTGTACCCACAAGGGAAAGAGAAACCTTATAAAGAACGAGAAGAAGAACTGATGAAAGAATTTATCCAGAATCAGACGAGAATCACAAATCAAAGAAAAGAGATTCAAGCATTAGAACAAGACAAACAAGACCAACAAAACGAAATAGAGAAACTCCAAGAAATAATAAAAGATAAAGAAGCAGAAATGCAAACAGAAGGAGAAGAAATTTGTAAAATCTTAAACCGAACACAAGAAGAATTGGAACAAATACGAACCAAATATTTGGTAGAAAGAACAAAGAGAACGAGCATGGAACAAGCCAAGGAATGGGCAAAACGGCAAGCGTTATACTGGAAAACCAAATGGCATGAGGACAAAGAACGATCAAGAAATAGATGGAATCTCACGCAAGACACTACGCGCAACAAATAGATGAAGAGAAAGATCGAACAAGAACCTACCAAGAAAAGTGGGAAAAAGCAAAGATAGAGGTCAATAAACTAAGAAACCAAGGACCAAAACCATCAAGAAAGATGAGAGAACCAAAAGACGATAGACAAGAAAGAATGATAATTCAACTAACAGAACAAGCAAAAAGATGGAGAGGAAAATACCGACTGTTAAAGATTGAAAACTCGAAACAATGGGAACATATACAGAAACAAGATCACGAAATAGTATGGCAACAAACCAGAATGAAGGAGATGTTAGTAGACCAAGAGAGGATTCTCAAACAAAGACAAGAACAACAGATAAAAACAGAAGCCAAAGAAAAATGGATCAAATACGAAGCTAAGAAGTGGAAAGAACAATGCGAGGAAATCAAAAGAGAAATGAGATTACTACCCAAGAAATTATTGAACAATGAAGATTGGGAACTATGGGAACAGATCGAAGAACAAAAACAAACAATTGAAGAGTATAACGACCAAATCCGAACAATGGAAATTCGAGAACGATATAGAGAAGGTACAATAAGAAGACTCAGAAGAGACGAAAAGGAATACGAACGACAGATCAAACAGACAGACCAAGGATGGGCGGAAACAAAAAATCAACTAACAGACGAAAAGCGGAAAAATCAACAACTATGCAATGAACTAACCGAAGCCCAACAAGACGTAAATGGACATCGAGGCGTAGTAGTATACAAGGAAATTCAATTACGACACCAGCTCGAGATAAACGAACAATTGAGAGGACGAGTAGAAACAGAGATCGAGATAATAAAGAGAAGCTACGAGGAAAACGAACAAAATCTAAAGAAAGAAATCGAGAAACTAAAAGCATTAGAGAATACTCACCATCTAGAAGTGCGAGTAGAGGAACTAACAGAGAATGTAGATTACCTCACCTATTTATTAGATGAGGAAATACAAATCACAAACGCGCTACGAGAAGAAGTAGTCACGTTGCAAAACAGACCACCAATTTTATTGATGCCTTTATACCCAACGGAAATGCTAACCCAAGTCCCCACCGAACCAGATGAGGGATTTGGTGAAACGGAAGAAACAGACGTATAGAGGAGAAAAAGGAAGTTGTAAAAAGTGTATAAAGAAAGAAAAATAAAAATAATAAAAACAAAATTTTATAAAAGCTAAATTAATGTATCTTTAGTATGAAGTCAAACGAAGCAGAAATTCAAATGAATCAAGAAGACAACATTAACGATTATGATAAATATCAACCAACCCCTATCCAAATTGTACAGCCAATTGAACAAGACCCACTAGAATATTACAGTAAAAAGTGGAGAAAGGAAAGAAAAGAGTGGAGAGAAACAGTAGATGAGCGAGAAAGAGTAGCGGAGAAGTTAAGACAACACCTGATCCAGACAAGACAAACAGTAAATACCGTAAAACGAGAACTAACAAATGAAAGGAGAAACGTAAACGAGAAAAGGAAAGAAAATGAATACCTAAAGCGAGAGTTAGCGAGAATAAAAACCCAAGTAATCCTCGAAGATTATTGGAAAACGGAAGCAGAAAGATTGAGAAAAAGCAGAAAAAGCGAACAACAATACCTAATCCAATTGGAAGAAACCTGTAACAAAGCAAGGGAAATTAAACAGAACCACCAACAAGCCCAAGAGGAAATCGAAATGTTAAAAGGAAAGTTACAAAAACAAAAACAGAAAACCAAGAAACAGAAAACTAGTAAAATGAGCTACAAATATAAACTCGAGAGAAAACAGAAGACTGAGAGAAACCTAAGAGTTCAATTAAACCACCAACGAAAGATACTCAATAAAAACAAAGAGCAACTAGAAGAGCTTCCAAAACTGACAGAACGATTAGTAAAGACACAAGTATTGATAATGAGATTCTCCGAAGCAAGGGCGAAAGAGGAATGTATAATGCACTCACCACCGGGTGAGCAGGGAGAATAACGAGATCCTAAATAAAGCGCAAATCTACTGTATATAGACAAAACATGTAAATAGTCTTCAAGTAACCAATGTATAATAGAATGAGAACTGAAGCAAATCTAAAGAAACTGTATATGATGATGATGGTAACAATAAAGCTATGTGTAACCGAAAACCCCTTAGATATATGCGGAAAATCTCACCCATTCCGAAAAGAAGATAGTACGTGTGCAAGCTACAAGGAAATATGTGAAAACCCAAAGAGCGAAGAATGCAAACAATTAACCCTACAATGTGATCAATGCCCAATAAAAGAAAGCAAAGATGCCAACGACAAATGGAGACAAAGTGTGAGACAAATGATACAAACCTTATTAGAGAAAAAGAATGAGAGATCCGAAATAGAGCATGAAAACCTGAGTATGAGGAAAATCCTAGATACTATCATCAGAAAAACCCAAAAGATCACTGAAACGAATCCAGAATATAAACAAATGCAAGAAATCCTAAGAGATGTCCGTTCAATCAAAAGACAGCCACCAAATAAATCCCAACAAGTATACGAATCAAACCTAACGACACCACAAATTCAAATCGTAATGATCAGTCTAATCCTAAACATTATGTTATTGATATGCTGTCTTATAACCTGCCTGAGAATAATCAATCAACCAAGACAGAACACCTCAACTCAGAAAACCCAAGAATCAACCAGTCAAATTCGTAATCCCAAAAGAAGCCAAGAAATAGAAAGACTCTCGTATATATCGATAAATAAGCCAAGCCAATCCAAGCCAACAAGAGAAGAATATCACTTAGAAGCAGAAACCAACGCCATCATCAAAGACAATCGCGATTCATTTGAGACTAAATTTGATAATCACTGAATAATTGTGTATCAAAGTAACAAAAAAACTGAAACTGATTTGACTTCAATTTGATTTTTATATATAGTAGTCGGACTATAAGTCCATCTGTATCTTGAAAATTATGCATACCGTAGAAACTTTTTATGTATGTGGGTATTGAGGTCACGACCAGATAGCTCGTAGACCCAATTCAATGTATAAAAGTAGGACTTATACTTATGACATTGCGGGACGCAATTTTATGGGCCCCCGAGTGTTTTATGTTGGGCCAGTACAAGCTTTTGTTTAAATGGATTGAAAACAGCACGCAAACACAACACGCACATTTCAAAATTGGACCCTTAAACATCTAATAAACACCTAAAAATGCGAGAAAAACACATAATTCAACATATAAAATAGAAAACATAAAATTAAATTAAAATATTAACAAACGCACCAAGATACGCACGAGTTGACATAGAAATAACATGATAACAAAAGATTTGACCGAAAAAGTGACAATTTACGAAAAATTAAAAGAGTTCATGAATAAAGCGAACAAAATAAAATAATTTTAATCAGAAATGATTGAAATTAAAAATAAATGAGTAAATTGTAAAAGAAATCAAAAAAATAATAATAAATTAGAAATTAATTAGACACATAATTGCAAGGTCAAATTTGTTTTAACGCATAAAAATAACACGCAAGGTTAGGGTCACAGAACAGGTATAAATACCAATCCATTTTCACAAAGTTTTAATGAAAAAATTACTTTTCACTCAGTGAACAAATTACTTTTGTCAGACTAATTCAAAGGAACAACTCTCGATAACCGTTTTCATTCTGCGAATCAAGTATCTTAATGTAAGCTCTACTTGATCGTATGTGTGGGAACCTTTTGTCGTATGTTGATATGTATGAACTATGAACGAGCTATGATGAAATTGTTTCAACAAATATATGTATTTATGAAAAATGAATCTTCAGTTTTATGAGTCGAGATTTTTCTGGCCCACAGCCACACATCACACAAGAAAGTAAAATCACAACATAACTAGTCACACTGTGTAAGTGCGGTTCCTCCGCCTACAGTGTGTGCCCGTGAGAGCTCTGTCGTGCGTAACGACGGATCTCGAACGTAAATATTCTACCGTATAGGGGCAGTGGGAAGATTGAGAGCTAGACTTTTGGCTAGATCTCTTTCACCCATCTCCCGTAAAATCGACCTAAATATTTAATCACACATCGGCTAAAATGATAACACCGAGTAGTCCAGTGGCACTCGTAAAATCTAATATGAACACAAGAACCTTAGGACAAAAATTAAGGCTCGGCAGTGGGGACTTGAAACCGATGCGATGCAGATAAATTTAATAACTAAATGGAAATTAAACTAAATTAATTTAAAGTAATTGAACCCATAATATTAAACGTGTCGTAAATAAATTATTCAAATTAAAATTATGAAATAATAACTAAATTTGTGACCAGAACATTCATACGAGAAGACTTTTGCAACGTAACCAGGAATAGTAATTAATTAAATAAATGATCCAAAATTAAATACTCGCGTAATGAAAATCAAGAAAAATTTAATAAGTATTAATGATTTAAAGCATCCTCGGATCTAATCTAAATTAGTAAATGACTTATGAGTAAGAAGCCAGAGAAAATGAAGTAAAGAAACGAAACAGCAAACGACAGGGTAGACATAACTGACTCCTAGAAAAGTACGACAGAATATAGATTCGCTAAAATTTCATAAAAGTAATAATACTTAAGGCATTAAGGCATCGATAAACTGTAAACTAACTTAATGATTAGATTTAAATCATTGAAGAATAAATACACGATTCGTGAATCCGAGAATAATAAAATTTATTAGGTTACGAATAACTAAAAACTGAAGCGACCCAAATAATCATACTAACCGCACACGAATAAATCAAGTAATAATTGTACATAATGAGAATAGAACAAGATAACAAAATATCACAGAGGATTTGCAGACATGAACATAAGAACTCAGCTTTCGTGAAGGGATTTGAATACCACAGACTTGCCACGAATGATATTGAATCTTTGAAATCGACTAAAATTAGGAACACCCTGAAATTAATGAAAGCGATAAAATCAGAAGTTCCACATAAGAGAACAAACCATAGTGCAATAACACGTCCCAACTAAACATCCAAATGAAGATTTAGACTCTTTCCCAACCGTGATATCCTCTTCACTGAATAGCTGTCACCACGTATTCCACCCAGCAGTTTCTCCCTAACCAGCATGTACAATTAAATCTTCTTTCAGAAATGACAATAGTCCGGAGCGATTTGTAGTGGAGTGTTTTCTGGGATACACCGTCGTCGAATGAGAACAGCAATTCGGATAATGAGCACCAAAAATTCCAATCGACAAGTGAAAATTGTGATTAAATGCATATTGATACATAGACCCAATACAGATCAAATTGTTTGATCATACGCTAAATAAACTACGAACAGGTCATAGTCCGAGATTACCGCGGAATAAATCACCAAAAATCTGACACGAGTGACAAGTCGGTGACGATGATCATATCAACTTGTCATAACAAAGGAAGATGAAGCGATCAATGGAAATGAACTTTTACCGCCAAACTAAACAAAATAAATAATGATCAGTATCAAATAATCAATCATAAATAACAAAAATAATTATATTAACACTCCGCCACGAAAACGAATAAACTAAACGACAGTTCATTCACCCCCCACGCCCTCGCAAGTAATTCACGAATATATAAGAACCAGCAAAAACTCACATTCCATACCACGTAAATGAACCACCAAACAACTAGCACCGATAGTGGACGTGTTCGAGCTCGAGACTCTTTACGAGACCGGATCTCAAGAAACGATACTCAGATGCCTAGTGAAGAGAAAAAATCAGGTAATTTCGCACGTTACGTTTCAAATTTTATCATAACAAAAATTCCCCTATTAACATTCGATAGAAAATAGCATAAATCACTAACGTCCATGTTTTACACACGCAGGCGCATCGATAAGAATGATGGGTAATTAATTATTTTCACATTTAGATCGCAGAGACCCGCATGGCAATTGGTGTGACAATTCTCGAGTGACTCTACAGATCCCGAGCGCTTCTGCCGCTCGATACCGACAAGTTCTGTGGGATAACGGATATCTGTTATCCACTTACGGAGACTCCAGTTGGCCAAGAAGATCAGAATATCAAGCGGAAGAGATCGAGTTGCCAAGTATCGCGATTAAGCGCGAGCCGGGTCACAATCCAGCACGAGAAGCCCGCCAGCGAGCCGAATACGCGGCCATGAAGATGGAAGAACTCGAAAGAAAGTACCACCGGAAAGCGGTGTTGGCCCGACAGCGACTAGCGCAAGTGAACAGAGATATCGCAAGTGGTGCTATCCCGAGTACCGATGGATTCCCGCCAGAATATGGAGTGTCTTTCGAACTAGACGACCCGAGGCTAATGCAGATGACAGCACCGACAAAAATGGTGATACCGGAGAAACTAGTGCAGTCAACTCTTCGAAATCGACTCGGATCCCGTCAGACCGGCGATCATACTTATGCGAGTAGGCATCCTCAGTGGAATTACAAACACAACAATCGAAGGAGCGAACGATTTAATGGTCGCGAATAAATTAGATCGATATGTTTTAGTTTTTTTTTAATAAATGTTTATGTGTCAAGAGTTATTCCATTTTTAGCTTTCTCCAGTAATTACTTCGACAATTAATGTAACAAAATGAGATATAAATTTTACACTTTTTGCAATAACATTCTAAAGATTTCATAGATAATAAATGATAGGAAAAGATAGAACGTTTTGGCCATTAAACTTTGACCACCCAGAGCATTAACACTAATCCACTAAGACGCATGATACACAGCCGATAATACCTCGTAAAAATTATTAATAGAGAGAATCAGTCGAGTTGAATCAATATTGTAAACAACTAATCATTTAAATATTGTAATTTCAGAAATGAAAGCCACAAAAATATTGTACCAAGAACTGAAAGAACTCAGACAAGAAAATCAACACCTGCACCGGCAACTTCTGCAACAAAGTCGAGAGATGCAACAGCTGAAAGCCACTTGGCCGAACCCGAGAAAATGAAATCATTATACCAGCGCCTCACTGCCGCACAACAGGGCTGGAAAGAGGAAAGAGTGTTAAACCAGGCGCAGCGAACACAAATCAAAGGATTGGAGGTCGCCTTGTCGGCATGCCAGGAGGGAAGTGCAGTGACTTACCCTCTGGTATTCGCTCCGGCACAATTAGCCTATCGCGACCAAGAAAAAGCCCCATCAGCTAGCAAGAAGCCCAGATCACACGCTCGACCGGGTCGAACCGAGCGGTTGCGAAGACGTGCCCAAGGAGTAGCCAAATAAAATGAGAAACTCAATGTCTGATGATAATTTAATTTGTTTGTCATTGAATAAAAATTGTTTAGTTATTATGATATTATTTGTAAATAAATATAGAAACGAAAAGTAGTAACTAGAAAGTGATAAAGGGACCTAAAATAGAAGACGGACATAGGCCTTCTAACGGCAGTCCGCTGAACCCGACATAGGACTAACCCTTAGCAGTTCTGATATCGGAACTCACCTTTGGACGTCCTGTGACCAGTGGTTACATTACCAACGTTGCCTAGCGACGGGTAACCATTGGCGGGAGCAAAAAACTATTTTATATGATTGGGGTGAAGGTCATCCGTACCACTAACCCCACACTATCAAAATGCGAGAAAGAAAACAATTAAATATAAAATTATAAACACAAAAATAAATAAATAATAACAAAGCGCAACAAGATTCGCACGAAATAAATATAAACATAACACGAAAACCCAACGATTTTGACCGAAATTTGACAATTTAATAAAAAATGCAAAATTTCATGAAAATGAAATAAAAATCAACTAATTTGAATTAGAAATAATTCAATAAAAAATCTAAAGAAAAAATTGTCAAATAAAATTTCAAAATAATAAAATTAAAGATTAGAATATACCAGAAAATTCCAAGGTCAAATTTTGTTTTACTAAATCAAAAAGAACACGCAAGGTTAGGGTCGTACAATAGGTATATATACCGATTCATTTTTACACAATTTAAATCAATTTTTCAAAATTAAAAATCGTTTTACTCGATATAAGTATGAGTTTTATTTTAAACTCTCTCTCCACGTCGCATACTCGCAACCTCAATGGAGCTCTGCTTGGATGTCGGCGTGGGGAGAGTGATATTTTTATGATAATTTTTGTTTATGATTGGATTGGATAACTTATATGTTATTTTAATAAAATATTTATAATGCATAACTTGTTTTATATTGTCGAAAGTTTTCCGGCCCACAGCCAAAGACACACTACAAGTTATTAAAATCAGACATACTATTCGAATTCGTGTAAGTGCGTGGAATATCGCCAATGATTCGTGCCCGTGAAGGCTCCGGCGTGCGGAACGCAGGGGTCGGAACGTCAATATTATTCCGTATAAGGGAAGAGAGGCATATGGAAGTGGTCTTTTGGCTGTTTCCTCGTCTCTCAATTTCCATAAACTCGACCTAAACTATCTTACATACGGCTCAAAATCATCACACGAGTAGTCCAGTGGGCACTTGTTAACTATAATATGAACACAATGCGCCTAAGGTCAACCAAGGGAAAGGTAACGGGGAATGAGAAAAATGAAATCGTTGTTATGAGTTCCAATCAACTATGGAACCAAACTATTACTAGGAACCGTAAATTTCAAACTGTTGACATGAATTTAATATAACCATGAATATTGAGCAATGGCCATGAGCTTATAGTAACTAAGCTAAGTTTAAAAATAAACTATAGATCCACGTAGTCGTCAGGTAAAATGAAGTATAAACTTTAAGATGTTGTTTCGTACTAACGTCATTGAAGTAATCATTGTGAACCTTTGCTATCTATACACATGCGCAGGCTACGCCCACCAACAGTTAGATTCCATAAAATAGTGCTAACGCTTCCGAATCGATTATAAGATTTTAGATAATTTTTCAATAAATGAATCAACAACAAGACTGCAATAATGAGGATGCCTCGACCAGGACATCTAATGAGTGAATGACGCGGAATCCCAATCCACATATCGAGGGTAAAATTTAGTTACGATTTTTTAACTCTTAACTTCCGAATAATAATTTTCAAATAATTATATATAGGATTAAAAAACTTAACAATTGATTTTAATAATTTTTAGCCTTTGTGAAATACGTTTTAAAAATTAAATAAATAATTAGTTTCTTTTCACAACTTCCTTTTTTCTTGTTTGGTTAATATTATAAAATTGTGTGATTAATTTAATAACTAGAGATTTATAGACAAAATAAATAATTAAATAAATTTGGCAACGATTTAATTAAAAGATAACGCCAATAAAAAACCTTTCGTACGATATATTTCGATAGCACAGCTATCATCTTCAGGTACTCAAAACCAACTAAAAATATTATGAATTAACATTTAATTTAAACAAATTATTTTTTATTAATTTAATTTTTTATTAAATAAATATTTTTAAAAATATATTTTAAATTAATTTTAAATTTTTTTACTTATATTCTAATTTTTAAAAATTAATGTAATTTAAAATTTTCAATTATTTTAATAATATTAAAAAAACAAACATGATTTAACATACGTAAACTATTTAAAAACATTCAAAACATTCGTAGTCCCAGCACTTTGCACATTAATCTTTGGATCCAATGACCTTATCAGTAATGCTTCACATATCACTCGTTCCCAATAACTATTAAAAATTCTCAACAAAATTCTAAAATCAGACATTCCTATATCACTTTTACAGCCTCTATTGTGTTCACTAATATTGGTCAAACCCTTCAATCGACAATGCTCTAAAACTCGAGTACAGAGATGACGGGAAGTCTCTCCAATGTATGTGGCATTACACCCATTACATGTAAATTGATAAACGAGATCAGAACACAATCCAACCGGAGTTTTTGATTTATTAATAAACATATTGCGTACCTTACACGAATTAGAGACGATCATATACTCTAAATTTCCTATCAGTCTACCCAACTTCCTCTTATAATTTGTAAAGAGTACGGCAATACTAACTAACACATATTTAGGCTCAATTTTTTTATATCCATTTTTACCATCACCCAGATCAACACTCAATTCACACCCATCCGACAAATTACATTCAGACTTTCCACAACATAGATCCTTAGGATTTTTAATCAATTTATCAACAGTTTCTTTTATCATCAACAATAAAAATGATTTAGAATATCCATTCTTTATCAACAACTCAACCAATTTATCAACACTTTTTACCGAATTAGCAAAAGTAGAAGATAAAGTCCATGAACGATAAATCAATCCTTTCACCATATTTCTCTTATACTTAAATTCACAAAAGCTTTCTGGAGAAGTATAAAGACCAGTATCAGTTGGTTTTCTATAAATCTCTGTTTCATACTGTTTATCTTTGCGTTGAATTAACAAATCCAAAAACGCAATTGATGACTTTCTCTCCGTTTCACATGTGAATACAATGTTTTTATGTAAACTGTTCATAAAATGCAAAAACGGTTCTACATGTTTCTGGTTTTCAAATATAAGAAAAATATCATCCACATACCTTTTATAAACGAAAGGTTTTTCAAATTGGAAAGAAGCAATTTTCTTTTCCAAACTAGCCAAAAATATTGATGCCATCGTTGGTGCTAAAGGGGAACCCATAGCGACTCCATCTATTTGTTGATACCATTCATCATTGAAAAGAAAATTGACATTTGAAGTAGCAAATTCAAGAAGTTTTCGAAATGCCCTTCTATCCAAAATGTGATGTTCCGAATCATTTTCATTCCACAACGCACAGCATAAGTCAATCGTCTCAACCAGTGGCACATTCGTAAACAAACTACAAACATCAAACGAAACCATAACATCATTCATACTTCGTTTTTTTAGCTTTGCAATACAAGAAACAAACTCAAAGCTATCCTTACATTCAAACTCTGATCGCATTAACGGTTTTAATAATCCATCTAAAAACTTTGTTATTTTATACTGGGCAGTACCAACCATCGACAAAACTGGTCTCATAAGTACACTATCTTTATGGATTTTCGGTAGCCCATATATTTTAGCTGGCTGCGATCCTATTGGACGAATAGACTTACCTACTTCTTCATCAATAAGCTTCTTCTCAATAAAACCATTTAACATTTTTTGCACAAACTCTTCATCCTTAAGAGGAGGCAATTTTCCATTCTTCCGACCCTTTGGCAATTTCACAAACTGAGGAGAATTTAACAAATCATTCAACTTATTTACATACACATCATGGTCAAGAATAACTATCCCATTTCCTTTGTCAAACTTACAGATATTTATATTTTTTTTAACTAAGTTTTTTAAAGTCATAAAATCCCTAATATTCTGCTTTTTGTTTTTATCGATATACTCCATCGTACTTGCACTTAACGAGCTCTTCACATAATTACCATTAATGCCTTTCATCGATCGGGCTATATGAAAATATAAACTTTCAATTTTTGCACACAATTTTGTTTCATCCAAGCGATTCTTAATACAGTGATTTGGACCAAATTTTAAAACACGCTCTTCATCATCATTCAACACTATTTTACTCAAATTTATTACAGTATTCTCCACACAAAATTTAGAAATCCCAAATATTTTTCTCAAATTAATCAATTTTTTAATATGAGCATTCTCTTTAGATTTTATTTGCACAATCGAAGTTTTGATACACCATTCTACACATACCTGTAAACAAAACTCATTCGTAGCCTTATTTAACATTAATCCAATATTTGTTAGTTTTTTATCAATGGAAGTTCTCCTTATTTTCTCTGATTCCAACATTCTTCTTAACGTTCTTCTATGTATTAATTGGACATCTTTACTAGAAAGATAATCACTTAGTTTCATTTTAAAAACGAACGAAGGAATCATCTTTTCTTCTAAACAAGTCTCAAGAAAACTAATGTCTAGTTCCTTTCTTTTGAGGGAGTTATAAACCTTCATAAAGCTTTTGAATATTGGAACAGCTGCAGCATGATTTCAAAATTAACACGCAAGGTTAGGGTTGTACAATAAGTATATATACCGATTCATTTTCACATAATTTTAAGCAGTAAGCATCGTTAAAATCGGTTTTTAATCTTAAATCAGTTTTCGAAAAACTTGAATCGTTTTTTTTAACTCTTAACCAGTGGAACTTGGAAACTTTGAAAATGTGAGTGAAGGAATGTCCGAAAACTCTTTCCACGTCGCATCCTTGCAACCTCGAAGGAGCTCTGCTTGGGCGTTGGCGTGGGGGAGAGAGTTATGATGTACAACTAATGATTATGACAACTATGGTGTATTATATGAAAATAAACGTTTCAAACAACAATTGAATTCTATCCAAGTCGAAATTTTTCCGGTCCACAGCCACTCACGCACCACAAGTCAATAAAATCAACACACAATTCAAGCTGTGTAGGTGCAGTTTTTCTGCCAATAGCCTATGCCCGTGAAGGTTCCGGCGTGAATAACGCAGGGCCTAAACGTCAATAATGTTCGTCATAGGTGGAATTGGGAGGAGGGAAAGTAGTCTTTTGGCTGCTGCTCCACCGCCCATTTTCCTATAACTTCGACCCAAAAATTCAATTCACATAACGGCTAAAAATCATAAAACATTGAGTAGCTCGGTGAGCACTCTTAAAATTATAATATGAACACAATTATCCTAAGATCAAATTGAAAGAGAGGAAGTGGGAAAACGAAATCGGAAATCGTTATTATGTTTAAATATCTCTGTAGCTAAAATAAAATTATGATAACGTGTAATTAGAATAACCTACCCGAATATTTAACTGGCATAAATTTGGACTGCAGCTAAAGAAAATAATAAGAGGATAAACTATGAATGAAAACGATAATGGCATAAACGATCCTCAGTTAGTAAACTCATTATCAGCTAGTCGTATTGAATAAGTGGCGTGGATAATAGCATTAATATCGATGACACCTTTATTATCATTAGTCAACCAGTACACCTGTAATTTGAAACTTCTCCCAAAAACTTAAAGTTATTCACCGCGCGACCAACCCACCCAAAACTTTTATAATTAACCCTAATCAAGTAATAGAAGAATAATATAATACCACTCACATAAACTGAACAAAAAACAAACCACCACTTAAAGACAACCCAATTTTATTAATAAATTACAGCACTCCACAAAAGGGTAGAAAAATTCACGAACCTGAGTATTGTATATAAGGTCAGATTTTCCGTCAATAGAAACGGTCAGATTAGTTAACTGAGATCAACAATACATTGCTGGCCGAATAGGAAATTTATTACTTCGCGAATTAACGTCGCCAATTTTCATTTCCAACCCTGTAGAGACACAGTAATAAATCAAACGGAAAAGATGAATCATGAACGCACGACCAGCATATAATGATTGCATAAAAATTATTGAAATTAGTCACTAATCTCTCATAAATGGCATCACGATGAATGAAAGGAGAAATATGTGAGAATCCTTTGACATCGGTGAATTTCTGACGTTCACTCAGGCAGAGATTTCGCGGTTAAGACATGAAAACTGAAAACCTGAAATAGTTTATTTAGTGAAAAATAATAAAGTCAGTTCACCTGAAGTATCTCCAAAAAATGAGAAAATCCAAATTGCGGAGAATGATCAACCAAACTGTTACTGAAACGATCTAAAGAGCGAGATCAAGATAATGGAATTCCTTTAAATTAAATTTTACACGTAGCGAGAGACAATCTAAATCGATTCCCGATCGATAAGTGGATAGGAAAGTCCACGTTAACAGGAAACAGCTGACTATAATGGGTATATCGCACACACTGGCTCGGACACCAATATAGACACACCTACACGGTAGGCGTGACAATATAAATGGATTAACCAATGTCAGAAATTTAGTCGACCCCAATGAATTACAAAACAAATTCCAACAGGCGAAACAATGTAGGAGTCCCAGGCTGTTCTTCTCATTCGGGAGACAATGAAGAAATCACGATGGAGCGTCGAACCGACGCCCAAGAAAGTGAGGGATTTGTTTAATTAATTGCATAGTTTTTAATGACAACTAAATTTCATGAAATCCGGCCAACCATGATAACAGTACAGCATATCTCGCTCGAAGACCTAAATAGGGACAAGGATAAAACATTTTAAGACGGAAAGAAATGTAATATAACCGAAAGACCCGATTTCAATGATGGCGGTTTAAATAAATTCTATGTTGTTATGTTCATCTAAATTCGAGTTTCATTTAAACCTATATGCATGAATAGAAGGCACATGTCCACTCATTAAAACACTGAACCGAAGTGACCATTCGAAAAGTTCGAGCCACGAACAATATCACGTGTTCCGTTAAGATAAACTGGATAATTCGTTGAATAATAAGTCCGGGCAACCAAGGAGTGCTATTTCAATAGTGCATCCCCATGATGAACCCCCGCTAATGTCGTTGACCCAGAACGAACGATTGAAGTATATTTTTGTTTATCGCCATCGCCACACCTCGATCTATTCTTAAGAAAAAATCGAATGTCAAGAAAATTAGAATTAAAATGACAAACACCAGCGAAATGTACAAATAAAAGCACCCTCAGGAAAACGAAGACTACGTCGGTATCACTCTTCACCGAGGAGGTTCCAACAACCCATCTACTAATACCCGCCTGCAAATCACCCCTATAAATGCTTCTTATGAACGTATGTACGGCTCAAGAACTCCAAACCGGGTTAGATTAGAGGACTGATCCGAATTATTTATTTTTTGAACCGTGTCGCCGAAAATGTGTACAAAATCGCATATACAACTCTATACATATACTTAAATTTGTTTGTTTAGTTTCATGATTTCTCGTACAAAATGCTAATACCATTCATTTTAATAGATTCATAGGTGGACGAATCTCGAATCACGATGAGATTCCCATCTCACGCCGCCGCCAGATGCAGACAGGCGATGTAGGATGCGGGATACTCGATTTTTCGAGTAAGGGAATCGAGGTTCGGGATGCAAGGAGAGACGGAGGACGTCGAACTGCCGTATGTGGCAATTAAACGAGAGCCTGGACGAAATCCGGCTCGCAAACTCCGAAGTCAGGCAGAAGAGCTTTTGGCACGCCTAGAAGCCCATCAAAGGAGGACTAACAAATAAGTAGAAAGAGCTCGCCGACAATTAGAACAAATCAATGAAGATATTGCGGCTGGTCTGATTCCGAGCACGGATGGGTATGCCCCTTCTTACGGCATCTCATTCGAGCTCGATGATCCTCGAGTGAACCGACCTATTCCGCCTATGACCGTATCCATGCCGAAGAAAGTCCTTCCAAGAGAGATGAGATCAGAAGTGGGAGAACATAGACTGGAGTGGGATCATTCCTACACACAAAGAACAGCAAGACCAAGTTCGAAAACCCGTTATTCACGGTCACATTACAACTAAAGTTTTGTAAAAATAAATTATTCGGAATTCATTGTTTCATGCTTACGTCTAATGTTTTTTCACATGTCATACAATTTGTAAGTAGTTTTAACGCGTTCGAAATACTAAATTCACGATAAATTCATTTTATAATAGTCAAAGGAACCTATTAATGACCCATTTTATTGTAGAGATGGATTCTAGTGCCGTATTAAATACAGCTCTCAAAAATGCCCGAAAGGAGAATTCCGATCTCTAGAGACAAATGCTACAATTAACTAGGGAAATCCATCATATAAAAGCAACGTGGGTAGAGCCCACTAAGGCCAAAGTCCTATATCAACGAGTGACCGCCGCCCAGCGTTGATAGGCTGAAGAGAAGCGATTGACGCAGGCTATGAAGACGCAGATTCGCGGACTGGAGGTGGCGCTAGTGGCCTGCCAAGAAGGCTAAGCTGTCACATACCCCCTAGTTTTTGCACCGGCCCAGCTGGCGTATCTCGACTCGACAAACGCAACCAAACCGGCGGTAAAACCACCTCAACGTCGTCCGGGGAAAATCGAAAGAGCGAAACGACGGGCGATGAGATCGACGGAACAACAAGAATGAGAAAATGTCATAGCAAATAAATGTTTTAGTTGAATTGTCTGCACATTTATAAAATTTGTTAACTATGACTAGGTATAATCTACGTAAGATAATAAAGATTCAATCAGAGAGAGAGACGACTGATCGTACCTCTAAGTGAAAGGGACCAGAAATAGAAATCGCATATATACCTTCTATCGGTGGTGCGTTGAACCCGATATGGGATCGGGCCTTAGCAGTTCCTATATGGCGCTCACCTTTGGCGATTCCATAACCAGTGGTTGCATTACCAACGTTGCTTGGCAATGGGTAACCATTGGGGGAAAGACAACAATTTCCATATGGGGTCAAGGACACTGACATCATACCCAAAAACCCCACAACAGTTATATTACGAAAGATTCGTAAACTTGCTAGTTAAAGTTATTAAGTAATAAAAATGGTTATACTAATTTGAAGGAGTACATATTTAAATCGACAAGCAAGCTATCTTAAAGGCTTGAAGTGCTAAAAGTTTAGATTAGTAAAGAGAGTAAGCAATAACAATGTTGGGCCAGAACACAAACGGCCTTGTAAATGTTTAAATGAATCGGTAACACATATGCAAATATAACATGCAGATTTAAATTCAAACCTATTAAAACATCAATTAACCCTATCAAAATATGAGAGAGAAAACAATGAAATATAAAATTATAAACACAAAAATAAATTAATATTATAACAAAAAAAGCAACAAGATCCGCACGATATAAATATAAACATAACACGAAAACCTAACAAGTCGACCGAAATTTGAATAATTTAACAAAATATAAAATTTCATGAAAATGAAATAAAAATCAAAGAATTGAATTAGAAATAATTCAATAAAAATTCTAAAAGAAAAATTATCAAATAAAATGGCAAAATAATAAAATTTAAAGATTAGAATACACTAGAAAATTCCAAGGTCTTTACTAAATCAAAAAGAACACGCAAGGTTAGGGACAAAAAATAGGTATATATACCGATTAATTTTTACACAATTTTAATCGTTTTTACTGGTAAATCAGTTTTCTTAAAAATCTATGTGAGTGAGAGTTTTATTTGAAAACTCTCTCCACGTCTCATCCTCGCAACCTCGATAGAGCTCTGCTTTGATGTCGGCATGGGGAGAGCGATATATTTATGAACATTTTTATTTGGATGATGTATCGGTAACTTAGTTTTGATTTTAATAAATTATTTTATAATATACAAATTAGGTTTTTGTTTTAAAAAATTATTTTGTCAAAATTTTTCCGGCCCACCGCCAAAGACACATCACAAGTAATTAAAATCAGAAATGTTATTCAAATTCGTGTAAGTGCGTGGAATATCGCCGATGATCTGTGCCCGTGAAGACCCCAGCGTGCGGAACGCAGGGGTAGGAACGTCAATATATTATTCCACATAGAAGAAAGGAGGGACAAGGAAGTGGTCTTTTGGCTATCTCCTCGTCTCTCAGTTTCTTTAAACTCGACCTAAACTAAATCTACATACTGCTCAAAATCATCACACCGAGTAGTCCAGTGGGAACTCAATAATTATAATATAAACACAATGCGCCTAAGGTCAACCAGGGGAAAGGTGACGGGAAAAAATAGAAAATTTAAGAGAAATCATTGCTATGAAAATTAAATCAAATTAATATTTCAACTACTAAATTTAAACTATGGATGAGATTTTAAATTCATTATATTTAAACAGCCCATTAAGCGCCTAACAATTAGTAATTGGAGTCACGAACTTAAACGAACCAAATTCAGAGACGTAAATCGGTACGCTCTTAGATAAACTAAAAGGTAACAACGAGAGTTTAACCGAAATCTTGAGGGCGTAATGATAGAAACCACAAAAAATTTGAACTAATATTAATTCAACCCAAAAGAGGAAAATAGAAAATGATGAAATTACCCTTCCGAATCTAATTTTCCGAAAATAAAGGAATCATCAAAATAAACTTCAAACATCATCTCGTACTAACCCCAATAGAGTAAAGGTCATAAGCTTTCGTTAGCACAAAACCCCGCTGTTTGGCAATGTCACGCCAGGATTGAATAAAAATTCTTTGCGTAAAGATAAATGAAATTAAGGTACTTGCTGTACATATTTAATGCTATCAACAATAGTCTTCTCTCTTTCATAAACGATTATTCTAAACGTCTAATAGCCCGCTAAAAACCAATAGGTCTACTGGGGAACCAAATAAGAGAAGGTGATCACCGCAAACCCAAGAGAAACAAAATAAGCTTTTGATAAAATCCTTTAACATTGTGTATCATAGCTGCGGTAACTCCCATAAACTAAGATTAGAAAATCGAGTAGGACCGATGAACGTACTTTCCAACACAAAGTCCAAATCACAAATAAGAAGGTAAGTAATTCAGAGATTCGACTCGTAACCCCGCGTTAATTAAAGAGATTTCCTAAATAGAATAAATTAATATTGAAACACGCAAATACAAATTACTGCACTACCAACATGATAACAGTTATTAAATAAGAACACAATAAGTGGTTGGTACATAGGAATCATCATAAATACACAAAAGAAAGAGTTTTAGAATGTCTCATTATATTCATGAAAACTTCACCACCAATTAATAAAATTTTGTTTACATTGAAAGATTAATTGCTGATCAATTATCATGGTTCATGTATCCGTCGATTCTTCCATTTTTATTGCCATCTGGATATGGTACAAGTCCTCTAATCGATTCTTGTCTAATATCATTCTGAACCTTGTTGTGTCTCCCGGCATAAAATCGATAACCGTAATTTTCCCTGTCTGAATTAAAAGGAGTTGGTTTTAGACTGTTATGAGTTATCACGAATTAGCCTTACCTAGATAAAAATAACAAGTTCCATTGGATAATGCATAGTTTTAGTGGACAATGGCCGATTGCGAAAGGATGGGGAAAGCACAGAAAAGGGAAATGAACACCAATTTCCTGAACTAATAATAATCAATTTTCAATAACAGTGGGAAACTACTTTAGGATCCAAGGAGGGAAAGAAATTCTGCATATCCATAATTTCAATATCAGGAATAAGGTTCGGAATTCCACTGGGATAATCCAAGATAAATGATATGCACGTCCATTAAAAATTATCTAAAATATAATGATTAATTCGGTTTAGGACAAACAAATTAACTACCTCTAGGAATAACAAATCCATCAAGGTGCTAAACACTCACACATAAAATCACCTGTATCAAGACAATGACCTTTAAAGGGAAATCCAATTAGCTGAATACGGCTAATGCGTGCACGTCAAGTCATGCACACAGGAATTGACATTCTCTAGAAACGATAGTGAAAATTTGTCATGATTACTATTGACCTTTACGGTACACACTCGCTGCTGGTCGGTGTGCACATTTTCTCACAGATCAATGCATGACACACCGATTTTATATATAGTGACGAGTCAGCGCAGTAGATTACATTGCAAATAAAACTAAACATTGTAAGAAAACTAAAAAACTCTGGAGATGAATCCACAAAGAAATTCAGTAGATAGGTGCATTCCAGTCAGGACCACAGGAGAGGACGTTATGATCGAGGAGCAGCCCATGAGTAAATTATTTTTTTTCATTATTATAATTTTACGACTTATTTGGCGTAAGCCGTAGAAAAACTGCAACATCAATGCCCATTATTAGGATAAGATAAGTAACCCAAGTTCAGTGACCACGAACTTTAATTTCGAATAATATTTATGAGCTTACTTCATACTCAGGTGACTCCCAGGAGTAAGGATACTTTGACCTCAGAAAAAATTCCAACCACTAAAAATCGATATATGACCAATGAGTAGTGTTGGGCCAGAACGTAAACGGCCTTCAAAATGTTTAAATGGATCAGAAACACACACGCAAACACAACACGCAATTTAAATAAAACCCCAAAACACCAATTAAACCATATAAAATCTGAGAAATAAAAGAATTAAATATAAATTAAGAAACATAAAAATAAAATAAAATATTAACAAAATGCACCAAGATCCGCACGATATCTACATAAACACAACAAGAAAACACGACAAATTCGACGAATTGGAAAAATCAATTAAAGTTCATTAAAGCAAGATTTAAATCGGAAAATTTGAATTAGTAATAATTCAAATAAAAATTCTAAATAAAAAATTATAAAAATAAATCGAAAAATAATAAAAATAAATATTAGAATTTGCGAGAAAACAACAAGGTCGAATTTTGTTTTACTGCATCAAATTTCACACGTCACACAAATAGGTATATATACTGATCCATTTTCACATTAAAGAAAACCAAAAACCATTTTTGAAATTGTTAAACCAGTTTTAAAACTATTTTTGAAATTATTCCGTGTTTCGAAGATTATTTGAATCTTTTAAATCTATTCGAGATCATTGTTGAATTTTTTAGAAATTTTAGGTGAGAATCATTGGTTTTGGAACCCTCTTTCCACGCTCCGTACCTTGCATCTCTGTAGAGCTCTGCTCGGACGTCAGCGTGGGAAGAGAGGTATTTGGTTTATTATTGAATTATGCTATGTTTATTGGAATGGTAACTTGTTATTTTTGTCTTATATAATTAATAAACATTATTATACATAAATTGTCTTATATATAATTCATTTAATATGGTTTAAAAGATGTCGAAATTTTTCCGGCCCACAGCCGAAACATCATGCAAGTAAATAAAATCAACACAGTGCAGATGCATGTAAGAGCGTGGACAATCGCCAATGATATGCACCCGTGAAGACTCAGCGTGCGCAACGCAGCGGTCGTAACGTAAATATTTATCCCTATAGCTGAAGCGAGGAATAAGGAAGAAGTCTCTGGCTGCTTCCTCGTTTCTCAATTCAGAAAAATCGACCTAAAATCACCATTACACACGGCTTAAACTTATCACACCGAGTAGTCCAGTGGGCACTCAATAAATATAACGTAAACACAAATGCGCTTAGGATCTATTAAAGGGGAAATGGTACGGGGATAAACTAAACTAAAATCGTTGACAGAGTTAACCTGAATTAACAATTTGAATTAATTTGATCATTGGTGTACTAAATTGAATTTATTTTCGAAATAATTATCATTAACTTAAATTACCATATGTATAAATTGATTAGAATTAAAGTAAATTATGGATTTAAAAATAAATTAATTACAATTATTGCATAGAGTAAATCGAAATAAGCTACGGAAAAAAAATAAAATTAGTTACAAATAATGTTTTGGTTAAATTAAATCATAGGGTAAAAGTAAACTAATTATAAATGTATCATTCGGTGAATTGAACTAATATTGGAAAATAATTTAATTAGCAGAAGTTAAATTACAGTTAAAAATAAAATGTCTATATTGTAAGCAACTCAGTGAGTCCCGTAAACTAGTTTTATCTATCAAGTTAATGTTTTCATTAAAAGTAAATATTTCCTTAATTCAATTGGATTTAAATAAAATGATGGTTAAAGAATTTATGTGACTCACGGGTTTAACTTAGATCAAGTCCTTGATTAAAAATTAGAGCAGATTGTATAGTAATAAAATAAACTTGTATGTAAGGGAAGGTAAAACTTAGAGTTATTAAGTCAGAAGTTAGAAATAGTTCATTAAAATTGCCCAATCTATTTATTGATTAACCTAAGTTAACGATAAGAAAAATCTCTAAGGTAATTAGTAAGGAAAACTCAGGATGATCGATCGAAAAATTGGATCCAATAAATTTCGAGAGAATTAAACTAAATAGTAAAATAATCCATCAATAAAAGTCAAAATCGCTTAGGGGAAAGTAAAATGAAGTCACGTTTTAAACCAAGAGGTTGGCTGAATTTATGAGATGCTCCGTTAGTCAGACGTTTAGGAGTTTAAGAATTAAAATAATGAAATCTGTATTTTTACTTCTAATCGAAATAATTATAATACCTTTAAAATTTCCACATAAATATGATACAAATATCACCAAACATCGGTAAATTCCAGCACGAAGTGATCCAATAAAATGAAAGTTTATAAAATCAACAATAAAATGGAGAACATTTATTGCGTTGAACTAAAGAGAAATTTTTTTCCAACCATTAAACCGACCGACTGACACGATACTATAGTTTTACAATTCCGCAATTTCATTCTAGCCAACCCTCAACATGAATTCCAACGGTTAGTTTTCCCGATACAATTTAAGTTGTGAATAACATCGAGAACCATCAACGATTGACCACATCCGAAAAATTTGTCGTAATCAGCCAGCACAGTTCCTCAAAACCATGAACAATTAAATTAATCAGTAAGAAAATAAAAACAGATTACCTAACCACAAAACCCCGATAAGACAGTACCGACGGCTTAAACGAACGCACAAACTAGACCCAGATTAATGCCAACGTCAACCATTAGAGTAATAGACAAAGTGGATTTCGATTAGTAGATTCGCACAATTGAATTACGACGAATTATCAACCATTAAGACACGAACGGATGTCGTGATCAGATAAGAATCAAGCGCTCCAACATCCGTTCCGACAATTGACCATCGCGAGAAACATCCGTTCCGACAATTGACCATCGCGAGAAACATCCGTTCCGATAATTGACCATCGCGAGAAACATCCGTTCAGATAATCTACCACCGAGAGGAAGGATGAAATATAAATAATCATTTCCGTTGGAGGAATGAATAGACGAGTCAAGTATCAATAATTACGCCAATGTCGATAGGCATTAATGATTACAATAACTATTGATAATTTCGTTAAACATTATTAAATACAATAACTATTGATAATTTCGTTAAACATTAATAAATACAATAACTATTAGTAGTTACGATGAGCATTTAAAATTGCAACAACCGTTATTAATTACGTTAAACCTGCACGAGTATGTTTTCCCCCAACAGTAGTAACGTTAAATGAATTGAATCCCAAATAACTAAGTCACATAGACATACATTACATATTCTGCCCATCACCTTTCTTCAGCATAAAATTACTATAGAAATCACCAGAACATAAACCCATACCTAATCCTTACGATTCCAGCCCGACTATCAAGTTCATTGAACGCTAATTTAACCAATCAAAGTTTCCCCTAGAATTACCGGATGATTTAAGATTGCATGAACTCGAGATTGTAGATTTAATATTCCCATAAATTAATAAGAGAATATATGACGTTTACTTATTTCAGCAGAATTTATGTTGCCAAATTTGATTTCGAAACAAGAGGCCGATGAATGGCGCCGAGCCTGGAAACGAGCGCGCCCATCGATGACTCTCGAGGAGCCACGCCCGAAACGATCGTGTCCGTCCCTATGGCAAATACTAGGCAGGGGAGATGACCCACACCGACCAGAGGAGGAACAGTATCCCGCCGAGGAAATTGTCGACAATGCTCGAATCTTGCTGGCTCAGTGGGAGAAGATCCAAGCGGAGGTCGACCTACAGGTTGTGAAGGCGAGAATGTACCTCGCCAACGTTGAAGAGGACATCCTCGTCGGACGTATCGCAGAAACGTACCCAGCCCGACCGGCACGCAACCTCCGACGACCAGTGCCCATTATTCCCGGTTACACCCCGGAGGAAGGAGTCAGGAAATTTCTCGAAGAGTCCTGAACCTCCAGACACAAGCATGACTAACATTTGTATTCTATTGATGTTATGAATAATGAATTATAATGAATTATCATCTTAGAAATTTTTGTTTTAACTAAGTTTTCTGCTATAATCCTGTTTGAAATAATTAGAATTCCCCTTATTAGACAAAATTGATATGTTTTCTTTATAGAAATGTCGGCCCTGAAATTAATGCAGAACGAGTTAGCCCGCGCTAGGCAGGCGAACGCGGAGCTACTCAACCAAATACTGCAGTTAACTCGCGAAGTGCAACAGGTCAAGGCGACCTGTTTAGACCCCAAACGGACGAAACTACTCTACCAACGTCTCACCGCAGCTCAAAAGGGCTGGGCCGAAGAACGCCAGCTCAATCGGAGTCTGCGCACCCAGATCAGGGGCTTAGAAGTTGCCCTAGCAGCCTGTCGGGAAGGGGAAGCGGTAACGTATCCGCTCATCTTCGCCCCTTCCCAACTGCCGAGTCAACGCGTCACTGATGGTGCCGCTCCAAGTTCAAAGGCGACAGCTAGCCAACCAACCATCCGCCGGCCGGGACGCAAGGAACGGGCCCGACGCCGAGCCGCACAAGCGTCAAGTCGATCAACTTAACTTATTATGCATGTCTTTTGTTCATTAAATAAATCATCTCTCATATATTCGGTCATAGTGGGGTAGACTCAGAAATCACTTATATCAATCAGACTACCTTTAATTCGCACTTCCACGTAGGGGACCAAGTAAAGCGAGCATAGGTCTTCTATCGACAGCTCGTGAACCCAAGGATTGTCCGAGCAACTATAGTACTAGCATATGGTACTCAATTTTTGCGGGCATTCCACCACTTGAACACATTACCAACGTTGCCTAGCAACGGGTGCCAAGTGGCGATCAGCAACACTTTGTATGGCGTTACTAGGGTAGCCATAAAGTTAAGCAAGATGCGAAACCCTGTAACCCACCATACAAATTTGGGGGCTCAGCCGGGATTGAATGATTTTGTTGGCAAAGGACCAAAAGAAACCGAAATAAAAATCTTGGAATTAAATAGAAAATGTCGGGACGACATTTTACCAAACCCCGCAGAGATGAAATACCGTTGAAAAACGAACAACCCGACTACAAGATAACGATAGAAACAATGAAAAACAACCACGCTGACTACAATAAAACAACCAACCCATTAATACAACGATTGTTTTGCAAAACCCCAAGGAACCAAACGGACATTAAAGTTACATAGACATCAACGCCAAAGCATTCAACATCCATCAATACTTGACGACACAACACCCTTGTAAGATACCAACAACACGACAAGACGCATAAGCAAACAACATATAATTAAAAGGGCAAAATGCGAGATAAAATGAAATGGGGTAAGTAAGGGGAATAACGACAAACGGGAAAAACAAGAAAACGATAATAAAATAAATTACAACGGGTAATTATGATAATTAAAGTAATAACTTATTAAAACAAAATATTAAACTAAGAGTTGAATGAATAACATACAATTTAGTTAATTAGTAGTTAAATAGATTTAATGGGTAATTAAAAGAGATTTAATAATTTTAGATGGAACCAACAAAAATTATAGAGAAACTAAAGGGTATCCTAAACATCGAAAACGATAACTTAGAGGAACTAATCAACAAACAAAAATTAATTAAACGAGCTAAAGAGGAGATATCAACGATTTCAAACCTGTACTCCGACGAACATTGCATATTAATAAAATTGCTCGATATTGATAAAGATGTAACAACCGAAAGGATATATGAAATCCTATCCATGAGATTGGAAATAACCAAATTTGGGAAAAGCTGGAACAAGTTAATGAAAAAGGTCGAAAATATTGAGGACGAGATTACAACAACAATGAAAGAACAAACTAAGGCTTATGTGGAGTGTTATGCGTGCAAAACAGAGGAAGCACGAGTAATGGTGATACCTTGCGGACACCTGAGTTATTGTTATGGATGCGCACAAGAGTCGCACTGCATGTTATGTCAACGAAAAATCAAGGAAAGACTAACTGTTTACTTTCCATGAATTGTAATGATATGAAATAAATGTGTATCGTTCATTATTCGAATTTTTATCAGATGGGGAAATAAACGAATTTGTGTAAAATAACGTAAAAATAAATATGCAGTGTTCGTAGATAAAATAATAAACCGACAACGATAAATAAAGGTAATAGACCGAATACATGAAAGCCGAATTAGAGAAATAATTAAAACACATGCACAGAGACACAAATATTGGACGGAAAAATTTCGACAACCAACTTCCTAGAGTATAATTCTTTTTGTTTTATTGATATTATATTTATCGATACTATATTGAGATAGGACGAGAAAAAAATGGTTAACCTGAGCTATCTAATGATAGTACGCTCACCCAAGGGAAACCCTGATCAACCCTACTGAGAAAGGAACTGGTAGGCCAAGTCGCGTATGTCAGCAAGTAACCGGCGAGAGATTGATCACCTCTTTTGGGGAACTTGCTGATGCGATTACCACAAATTTTGAAGGGGGGAGTGAAGAGATAGACCGAGAGGTGAGAGAAAGAGTGTACAAGGAACAGAATTAATAGTTTTGATTAAAGGTACCTAGAAATGACTTCTTTTTTCCCTAGCTGGTGGTGAGGCACCAGAGGACAGCTACGGACTGTCGTGTTCAGGTTGTTATCAGCCAAGGGACTGATGGCGCTGAGCCGTTCGATACAAAAACCCGGATCACACACCGAGTATCGAACGATTTTTTTTTTATTGCTGGGCGGAACTCGATACAACAACCCGGATCCCACACCGAGTATCGAGAGCCAAACGGTAGGTGAGATGTGAACTAACCGGTAAATGGTTCATACTCAAAATGTCCTACTAAGGTCAGATAAGGGCGGCCGAATTGAGCCGGGAAATCTGACAGGTCAGATAAGGGCGGCCGAATTGAGCCGGGAAATCTGATTGCAGAGGCGGGCAGGGATTAGAAATTTTCCGCGCCTATATTTAATCGCTTCCTTTTCTTTTCACTATTCGGGAAATCAAGTAAACCGCTTTTGGAACTTGATTGAACGTCTAGGCATTTCCATACTTTTATATTCTCCGAGGTACACAACCCGGATCCCACACCGAGTACCGAGGGAATGTTTTTTTTTATTGCCCAGCGAGGAGTTTGGTACAATAACCCGGATCCCACACCGAGTACCAAATATCCGAATGGCGGTGAGTAAAGCGTAACCGGAAGAATGCGCGGCCAAAAGACGCCATGGCTTGAGAGTCAGTGTGAGGCCTCAAACATACCCAAAAGTCACTGATGAGCTCAAGTCCGGTGAAACAATGAGAGATAATATGAATAAGATGAATATGAATATGAGTAAAGATGAAACCGATAGAATATGATTATGATTAGATATTAGAGGCCATAGAGTGCCAGATGAGATATAATTATGATTAGATATTAGAGGCCATAGAGTGCCAGATGAGATATAACTATGATTAGAGGCCATAAAATGCCAGATAAGATATGATATGAATAAAGATGAAATGTGAATAGGAATAGATATTAAGGTCACAGATGACCAGTAAACGAGTTAAAGCCGAAGGCCGAAGAGCCAACGGAAATTATAGAGGGCATAGAGCGCCAGCGATTGAGGATTAAGTAAATGAATTTTTTGGGAGACATAGGAAAAATAATTAATGGATTGATTGAGAATATGAATATGATGATTTTATATTATTGATATTATGATATAGATAATTGATACGACTATATAGATAACTGATAAGACTATATAGATAATTGATACGAGATTAATAGATAATTGTTATGAGGTATAGATAATTAAAAATAGACTTAAAATGAGGGGGGTGAGTCAGATGAAGAGGACCACCACGATAAATGCGAACAAGGGATAATAACGTATATAGTATGGTAAATGGAGGAGAAATTGGTATAGAGTATAGAATATTGGAGTGTTATTTATTTTTAGAGAATCAATAGCCAAACAAAGCAATCCAAGTCAATTCCAAAGCAAAGCAAAGAGAAGATATTTCAGAGCAAACGACAAAGCAAAGTGATAACAAAGGAATTTGAATAAACGAGCAGAAAAGATTTTGGAATAAACGTCAGAGTAGTGACAAGCAGACAAGCAAACAGAACCTCAAAAGCAACCAAAACAAGAAAAGAGAAACCAGTTAAGAAACGAATAACCGTAAACATTGATAGCATCAGCAACCACACGAGAAGCAAAAGCCAAGAGAATAGAGAAAAAAGTTTATTAAAAACAGAAGAGAAGAAAAAAGTTCGTTACAGCAGAAGTGTCAACACCAGAGTATCAACTACAGCAGCAACAGGAACCGGCACAGATAGCGGATTGACCGATTTTGAATTTAATAGCAGCGAAGAGAACGAATTACGTAATATCGAAAACCAGTTGACAACAATAGAATCAGTAAACGGAGAAGATCTGGACAACAATCCAAACATGACGACTTTAATAAACTCTTCAATTCCGGATGCAAATACAATGTTGAATAACAATAATGTGATGATAGGGGAATTCAGAGAAAAGTTTAGAGGAGAACCGTTTGACGGGAGTCTCAACAAATTGGATACATTTATAAAGGAATTTGAAGTATATAAAAATATCTGTCATTGGACAGATCAAAAAGTAAAAGAGCGACTACCCTTGTATCTGAAAGGGAGCGCACAAGATGTATTCGTAGAGGAAGCAAGAGATGTAGCGAAACTAACAACGTGGACAGAGATTAAGGAGTTCTTAATAAAGATATTCGGAATAGAGAAAAAGGGAAATAGGAAGATATTAGACTTCCTGCATCGAAAACAAAGACGAGACGAATCAAATGCAGTATACGCATGTGAACTAAAGAAATTGTGTAAAGAAGCCTTCGGAGAAACAGATTTGCCCGAAGATAAAATGGTAGACGTCTTCATAAGAGGAATCAAAAGAGAAGACATACGAGCCAACCTTGGATGCCTGGCACCAGAAACGTTAGATAAAGCAGTAGCAATCGCAAATAGATGTGAAGCCCATCTGGGACTGGGATATCAAGTGGCAGTCTTGGCCACAGAACCAACAACATCAACAGTCAATGCCAACAATCAAAACAACAATATCAACCCAGCTATGAATCAATTCATTCCAAGAGCACAACAGATGTTCAAGCCACCAACAACAAGAAATCCAGAAGATAGAGGTAATAACCAAGTAAGCTATAATAATAATTTCAGGAACAAGCCAAACGCAAACGAACAATGCTCCACATGTCAAAAAATGGGACATCGATCAGAAAATTGTTTCCGGAATTACAACTGCCAGATATGTGGAAAACGAGGGCATACTGAGAGAATATGTCAACAACTTAACAGCAAAGCGTGCTATAATTGTGGTCAACAAGGGCACATCGCAAGGCGATGCAACATAAGAGGAGAGTCAAATCAACCAAGACCAAACAATAATCCTACAAGAAATCCACAAATTAACGTGATACAAGAAATAGACATGTTACGGGAAACATTACAGCGAATGCCCATGGAATTAAAAGAGATGATGCAACAGATGCCCGCCAATATACAACAACAACGAATTAATGTAATGAGAAGCAATGAGGAGATTCAAGAGCTGAGAACCAGAGAATATCAAGAGCAACAACAAGCTGAATGGCAAAGACTTCAAATAGAAGAAGCCCAAGAAATCCAGCAAAGATGGAAAAATCGAAAACAAACCCCGAAAAGAATTAATATGATGAGGATGGAAATTCTAGATGAAACTCACACTGCGGAGCAGTGTGTTGAGAACGAAGGGGGAGAAAATATGATAACCGATAACGAGAAAACAATTGAATTAAACACGATGGAGAAAATAGAGGCCATCAAAGAATTTACAGAGGAGGAAAAACAGAGACGTCGACAATTAAAAGAAATGACAACTGAGAAATCAGACGAACCAGAAGCTCAAGAGAGTAATCGAGCAGAGATGATGATAACGGAAGAGCAAAACGAGGAAACACTAATGTACGAGATAGACGAACTCGAAAATGAAATTATGACAAAAACAATAGAGAGTACACTCGAAAAAATAAAGCAAGAAGAAGCTTTAGAACAAGAGGAGGATCAATTAAAAGAAAAAGAAGCAATCCTAAACCAAGAGAAAGCGGAACTAAGAAAGAAGGCACTAATATTAAAAATAGACGGAGCGTTAAAACATTTAGAACAAGAACAAGCACTAGATCAAAAAAATAGAAGTGATGGCAAAGAAAGTGTTATCTCAAGAAATAAAAGAGCCAGAATTAAAACTGCGAAAAGATGAGCAGGAAGCATCAACGTCAAAAGAAAAAGAAAAGATATCAGAACCAATAATAACAAAAAATCGAATCCAGAGGATACTGCTACAAAAAATAGAAACAAGAATCAGAAAAGAAAAGCCCACGTGGAGCGAAACTCAAATCGAGAATAGAATAAAAGAGATATGGTTCCAAACAAAAGGGCCAACAAAGATAATGAAAGGGGGAGGAACAACCACATATTAATATGCTGAGACGAATACCAGACGATCAAACAGATGAAGATGAAAGTGAAATAAGCAGTCTGGGTGGAGAAATATTTCAATCATGCGAGGAAAATAAACCAAATAAAGATGAATCAAAATCCGAATTAGAGGAAATGGAAACAAACGTGCCAAGAGAAGATGAAACCGAGATATTAAAAGAAATCAACGAGATTGTAGAAGAAGTAGATCGAAACCAAATGTTCTTAAACCTCAGAGATACAACTGCATACAGCAGAATAATGAAATTAATTGCGAAAGGATATCAACAGGATAACGGTACATTTACAGCATCATGGAAAGATATGATAAAAAAGTACCAAGAGAATCTGAAAGAATACGATAGAGAAGAATACCAGGTAATTGTTGATTTTCCAGAAATACCAAGACAGATAATAGCAACAAGAGGCGAAAGCACAAACGAGTTGTATGATTGGGTAGTGAAAAAACTAGGACCCAGTTATAAAAATAAACCTTTATATTATCAAGGAAGGAAAATAAAGCGAGACATACACCTCGCGGATGCTCTAATATGGCCAAAAGGAATAAATATGGTAACATTAAACAAAAATGAAACCGAGGAAACGACAGCGGAAATATGGCAGAAAATCCAAATACTGTATACCAAAGAAATAAAACCTGGATTAGAAAAAGAGAGACAAAAGATAATGAGGCAGAACCAGATAAAAATGACAGAACAAGCAATAGACCAGGCTAGAAAATATATTAATCGATTATCGTTAACGAGACCGATTTCAATGAAAATATTTGTAGAAGCTGTACGGGATACAGACATAATGAGATTCGATAATGAAAGAACAGATGAGTTGATAGCCAAATACGGAGAGCACCAAAGAGATATGAGGGGAGATGAACCAATAAAGATAAAAATAAAGCTACCGAATGATGAAATAAAAGAAATACTAGTAGATCCCGATTGTCAAATGCACGAATTATACCGACGAATAAACAGAGAAATCATCCAACCAATAATCGAAAACAGTGATGATGGTATGGTAGAAGACGTGGCTATAATGTATCACAAACGGCAAATAAGTCCGCGAGAGCGAACCCCGATATACGAATTAGGTATATGGGGAAGACGGACAAACTATCAATATCATAGCCATGGATGAACCAGAGAGAAAAAATACAACAAAAAGAGAACAACAGATCCAAGAGTTTCAAGAGGAAATGAAAAGAAAAATGGACCAAATACTAACCATCTACCAGTTATGGAGGCAAGATGTGAAGTTGGGTACAAAATTACAACCAATAGATGATTCGCGATGCCGATCAACACCATGGAAAAAGGTGTATGATGAAAAGACAAAAGAGTGGAAATGGAAAACGGAGAGAACCGAACCAAAATGGAGAAAATATATACCAGGAAAAGCGCCGGAAGACGCAGCTAACGAAACAACCCTGGAGCTATACGAAGACGAACCATACGAAGATTTACCAGAGGAGATGATAAATGAAATGGAATGGCAACCAGAGGAAGATGAGGAAATAAACGATAGAGCTCGATTAGCCCCATATACATGGAAAATAGGTAGATGGGCCGAAAAGTAAAATCGGCTGAAGAAGAGAAAATCATTGGTATCACAAGCCATCAATTCTATACAGAGATCGGAGGATACCGAATGAAATTAAGAGTATACCCAAACGGAGACGGGGTTGGTAAAGGAAAATACCTATCAGTGTATTTTCTATTAGCAAGAGGCAGATATGACGGAAAATTAGAATGGCCATTCAATCGAAAAGTCACAATTTCAATCGCTAAACCCGGAAAATGGGAAGAGCGACATAGCGAAAAATTGGGAGTAGACCCAAGATCAATGATAAGTCAAAAGCCAAAATCCACTGAAAATGTTGCGGGAGGAGTACCACAATTTCTGTTGAAAAAATATGTAACACCTCAATTTGTAAAAGATGATACGATATACATCACGATCGAAGTAGAAACAGAACGGGAAATGAAAATACGAATCCAACAAGAACAAGCGAGACCGCGAATTAGCGTACTCGAAAAACGAATTCCAGGAATAAAATACTTGCCCACAGATATAGACGATCCTGTGGAGGAAGGATTAACAAGATTAACAGAAACACAAAAGTGTAGAGAGTTAGCAGCGATATTGAGAACCGGAGCCAAAAATCAAAGACGAACTGTAACAGATTTAGCAAAATGGATAATCGATTCTTGTAGCAGAGTGGAGAATCTGCGAAATATCGTGAAGGAAATAGAGGAGTATCGGAGAATGTATGCGTGGTACCCAGAGCAATTCCGAGAAATTATCCGAAAATGGAAACACACCGAATGGGCAGCCGAAACAATAGAGAAGTATAGTTTAAAAATTATGACGCCAGATTTCGAACCAATTGAAAGAGAATTTTATATCACTGCCAAGGTAAGTGAAGTGAAAAAGAGAATACCGTATGAACCGCCATTTCATTTACAATACGAAGGACGATCATTAGATGACGATCTTGAAATTGGAGTTACGCAAATGCAATTGGGATTAATAAATATATTAACAGTAGCAAAGATCGCGGGTAGAGAACTCAATAAAAGAGAAATCAAAACGAAAACAGGGCGACAGGAAAGTCTAAATACGCCAGAAGTTCCACCTGCAGCAGATGAAGTAATCGTCATCACAACAGGAGACGAAGAGATACTAAATGATCTAAATGATATTGTGGACGAGGAAACAACCCGGAGAATACCGGAATCAAGAGATTTGTTCATGACAGAAGATGAAAACGATCTGATAACAGATGAACCAGACGAGCTAGTATGTGGTCAAAGACAACCAGTCGAGATTATAGAGCCAGATACCGAAGAGGAAAATAAGAAGAAAGAGAGAAGACGCCGAAGCTCGACAGGAGACGAATGGGATAATTGGATAAATGAACGAGGAGCTACAACATCCAAAGAAACAGCAGACGAACAACCCAAACGAAAAGAAACAGGTACGGCAATGGAAAAGAAATCCAGAGGACGACCAAAAATTGATAAACCAGCTCCAGAAAGGAAAACTAAAGAACAAATGCAGATGGACCAATTGACAACGAAATTAAACAAGCTTAGCCAAGTAACGAAGCAGTTACAGGGAAAACTAAAAGGCCAAGAACAAGGAGCAAAGTGGATCAACAGATTAATAACTGATATGCTGGGATTAGCAAATCCGGAAATAAAGAGAAATTTGAAACTTAATAATATCGTCGCAGAAGCGAAACAGCTTTGGGTAGCAATAAAACCAATAATAAATAAAATAATGGATAATAAAGTACGAACCACAACTAAAGATCCAGAGGAATTGCTGCTGATAATAAATCACCTAACAAAACGATCTGATGACCCAAATAGATATTTGGTAGGAATGGCTTATCTAATGTATAATACGATAGCGATATACAGAAAACGAACTCCAAGATACAACCCAAACGGATATGAATTTGCGATAACAGACATTATCAGGAAAGTAATTGAACCATTCATCTTGACTCAAGGTGGATGGCAAGCCTTTATAAATCTGGTAAGTAAAGATGATCAAACTGAGATGATGCAAACAAAGTTGAAAGAGTTATTAACGGAATTCGAAACAACAATTAACGCAAGCGACCCAAAAACAGCCAGAAAAGGGATGAACGCAATAATCACTACAATACTCATATGGATGATGTGCGTAAAAGGAGTAGAACCGTTTGTAGTATATGATTGTGATAACATAAAGATTGGTGATAAATATTCACTAAAAGAAACGGAAGAGTGCAAAGCTGCAAACCCCGGTAAATTACAGACAACGGCAACAGCAGTATCATATAATGTATACCAAGAAGTAGATTTCATAAAAACGGAAATCAAGGAATGTTCAGTAACAAGGAAAATCGTAGCATTTCATTGCGGACATCACTCACACTCAACAATTATAGAAGCGGGAACGGAAACAACAGTAGTATCAGTAACGCGGAACGAATGTGAAGAAGGATTCACGACAGGACGCATCTCAATAGCTGGACGAGTGAATGTAGCAGCCGAGGAAGGAAAAATAAAAACTACCCGAGTATACGCTGCGGGAAGAATAACGGCTGGAGACGGAACGTGTCAAGGAGGAGAGTACACCTTATTGAATCAACTAGTCAAAGGAGTAGTAGTGATTGAAAGCTATCAAGTAAAGTTGGAAAAAATATCAAGGATATTTTGATCCGGACACACAAGCGATGAAAAAGTACCCTCAATGTCTAGCAACAGATAGATCATGTAATACGGGAATGTCAACGATCGTATATCACGCTGATACCAGAACTTGCAGACTCACCTTATTGAAAAGCGCAATATTTGACGAAGTGCAAGGACGAGTGCACAGTGAAACAGAAACTAACACGCAAAAGAGCGCACTAGATGAATTACGGAGAACCGGAAGAATCGGAAAACCAACGATAACCACAACTATCGGATCAGAGGTCACACCAACAGTAGTAATATCAACAGATACAACAATTGGAATGAGATTCATAAAGGGGCGAATGGTAAGTAAATGTGATGAAATGGTAGCCAGTACCAATTATAAAGGAATATTCTTATCACGAACAGCAATACCGAACGCAAAAGCGCAAATAGACCCCAAAGATGTGAAACTATATCTGTATATAAATAACAAGATGGATTTCTTATATCATAAAGGACTGGCATCAACGGAAAAAATATACTATGATTTAGTTAAAAATGACTGTATCTTGAACAGAGAAATACTAAAAACAAAATTAGCAATGGCAATCACAAATCCAGATAATGCAATCCCGCTATTACCACTCCAAGAAGGATATTTTGGGAGAATTGTTGGAGAGGTTATGTATACATACAGATGTGAAAAGACAATCGCGAAACTACCAGAGAATTCAACAATCCCAAGAGATAAATGCATAAATGAATTAGAGATAATGCATAAAGGAAAAATCAGATTCGCTCAACCAGTAACAAGGATGATAAACCCAGAGAAATTTGTACCCAATATGTTCAGTTGTAGTAATGTATATGGACCATTATTCGAAATAAGAGATGGAAGTTGGTTACAATTCCCAACCCGAGTAATAGTAGCACCACCAAAAATATTTGGACTAACAGAATTGGCTAGCGAAGCAGAATTCAAACCAGTGGATATATCACAGAGTGGAATATACCAAACGAAAGATCTGGAACGAGCTAGAGAACACTTATTATTTCCAGCACAAAGGCAAGCAATACTATCTAATATTGTAACGATAACGGGAGGTAACAACTATGGAGAAAAACCCAACTACGAACTGCTATTATCACCAGATCATTTTCAACATGCTACAGCAAATATGATGAAAGCCATGTGGGGAAGATTCTTAATCTTCGGACAAATGATGGCAGGAATTTTAGGAATAATCCTTATCATTCAAATCGTAAGAGTGATCCTAACACAAATGTTAGCATGTTTCGATATTTACAAAAAGAGAAAGGAAAATCAACTGGAAAATGGCAATTGGATTTTTACCGTTTTTAGCAAAAACAATGGTGTTACATGGACACTCAAAAGATATTCACAAGATAAAGAGATTAGTAGGAATCCTAACGAAAATGAATGGTACCGACGAAGAAGTCGGACGAAAATTTAAAGCAATAATGAGGCTAGAAGCCGAGAAAACCAGAATAAAGCGACAAAAAACGAGCAACTGGAAACGATGGATAAATTTCAAAGATGATAGCAGTGATAACAGCGACCACGACGAAAACCAAGGAGGAACGCAGATGCTAACTCAAGAGCAACTCAAACAATGGGAAAATCGAAAGACAAGACATAGTGGACATTTCAATCATCCACCACCAGTATATGAATGTCTAAAGAAAACAACAAAATCAGTAGAACGAAACGTACCAATACCAAGACCAACAACATTACGAAATATTTATCCAGTACCATACGAACCAAATTGGGCAGACTTAGTACCAAGGACCAGCCAAAGATCGAGAAGTGTGGATCAGGATCCAGAAACTCGAACCATAGCTATGTTACAAACATTAGCCGGACCAACATTAACGGTACCCATAGAGATAAATGGAGTAGAAATAAAAGCAATGATTGATACGGGAGCAAACATTTCAGCAATAAAAATGGATAAAATACCCGGAAGACTATGGCCATGTATAGAAGAAGCTAACATGGACGTAATAACTTGCAGCAAAGAATCAGTCGCAGTCATAGGAAAAATCTGGTCAATAATCGAATATAAAAATGTAAAAATCAATACGTATCTAGCGGTTATCAGAAGATTGAGTGCAGATTGTATAATTGGAACAGATCTCATGCCAGAATTATTAAAAGAGATAATAATAGATCTAGGATCAATGGAGCTGAGAGATAAAACGGGACGAATATGTATGCTAAAATCAGAAGTGAGATGCTCAGAGAAAATAGTAGTGCCAGGGCGCACACAAATGATTTGTTACGTAAAAGTGAATGAAGAAACTAGAGGCGAAATGATTTTCGAACCTAATCACAAATTTGAGAAAAAGAAAGAACTGCCATTAGCCAGAGAGATAGTATACGTAAACGATAACAGTGAAATTCCGATCAACATTACAAATTTTGACGAGGAAGATAAAGTTATCTATGAAAACGAACGATTGGGGAAAATTAACACCGATGATGGATATCGAACTTCCAACAACAAAAACCAAAGGAAAGAGATACAAACCCTAGAGCAAGAGAAGCAGGAGCAACAAAGCGAAATAGAAAGGTTGAGAGAAGTGATAAAAGATAAAGAAACAGAAATACGAGAAGAGGGAGAGGAGACGATAAAGATCATACAGCAAATGCAAGAGGAAATTGGGCAAATTAGCACCCAATATCGAATAGAGAAAACCAAGAGAACCCATCTGGAACAAGCCAAAGAATGGGCAAAACGGCAAGCACTTCACTGGAAAGCGAAGTGGTACGGAGAAAAGGAGCGTGCAAGGAATGATTGGGAAGCACGGATCAGACATTATATTCAGCAAATAGCCGAAGAGGAGGACCGAACAAGAGCTTATAAAACCAAATGGAAAAATGCGAAAGAGGAAGTCAACAAGCTGAGAAATCAAGGGCCAAAACCATCAAAGAAAATTAGAGAGCCCAAAGACGATAGACAAGAAAGAATAGTGATCCAAACAACGGCGGAAGCGAGAAAGTGGAAAGACAAGTATAGATTGTCGAAAATAGAGAATGCGATACAATGGGAACATATACAAAAACAAGATCACGAAATAGTATGGCAACAAACGAGAATGAAGGAGATGCTAGTAGAACAAGAAAAGACTCTTAAACAGAGACAAATACAACAAATAAAAACGGAAGACAAAGAAAAGTGGATCAAATCGGAAGCAAGAAGATGGAAGAACCGGTACCAAGAAGCCAAGAAAGAGATAAGACTGTTACCCAAAAAGATATTGAATATGGAGGATTGGGAACTATGGGAACAAGTCGAAGCGCAGAAAGAAACAATCGAGGAACTAAAAGAAGAAATCCAAACAATGGAATATCATGAACGAGCCAGACAAAATACAATAAGAAGGCTCAGGGGAACTGACAAGAACCTTAGAAAATGGATTGATCAGCTAAATCAAAAGATAACGGAAACCCTACACGAACAAACGGATGAAAGACGACAAATCCAACAATTAAACGAGAGGACAACAGAACTCCAGCAGGAGGTGAACGGACACCGAGGAGCTGTAGTATTCAAAGAGATCCAGTTGAGACATCAACTCGAAGTCAACGAGCAGCTGAAAGAACAAGCTGAAGCAGAAATAAAAGCGATAAAGCAAGGATATGAGGAAAATGAACAAAATCTGAGAAAAGAGATTGAAAAGCTAAAAGCTTTGGAAAATACGCATCGATTGGAAACGCAAGTGGAAGAACTAACGGAAAATACGGAATATCTTGCTTATCTCTTAGACGAGGAGATACAAATATCAAACGCCTTACGTGCAGAAATAAATACCTTGCAGAACCGACCACCAATCCTGCTTATGCCGTTATATCCAACGGAAATGCCAACTCAAGTACCCGCCGAACCCGATGAAGGATTCGGGGAGACGGACGAAGTGACAATGTAAACCTAAAAGAGAAAATTGTAAAAAGTGTAAAAAGATAATAAAAATAATAAAAACGATAAAAACAAAAAATTGTAATCGATGTATATTTAGTAGAAATCCGAATGAATCTAGAAGACGGAGAACACGTACCAAGCCCAATTCAATTAGTAGAACCAATCGAGCAAGACCCACTGAGATACTACAGTAAAAGATGGAGAGCCGAAAGAAAGCAATGGCAAGAGTTAGTGGAGGAGCAAGAATCAGAAATCGCCCGGATAAATCATCAGTTAATACAATCTAAACAACTAGTCAATATGATAAAACGAAAACTAATGGGAGAAAACAGAGAGCAAAAGAGAGAGAATGAACGATTGAGACAAGAATTAGCCGAAATAAAAACCCGCGTAATCCTGGAAGACTATTGGAAAACCGAAGCAGAACGAATGCGAGACAGCAGAAAAAGCGAACAAAGATACGTAATACAACTAGAAGACAGTTGTAAAGAAGCCAGAGAGATAAAAGAAAGTCATCAACAAGCCCAAGAGGAAATTAAAACATTAACAGATCAGCTTCAAGAAGCAAAACGAAAGTTGGAAAAACAAACAACCAAGCGGGTCAACTACAAACGTCAACTCAAGAGAAAACAAACAAAAGAAAGAAATCTTCAAATGAAAATTCATAATCAACAAAGAATAATCAAAGAAGGTAAAGAACGATTAAAAGAACTCCCAAAACTAACCGAGCGACTAATAAAAGCCCAAGTCCTGATAATGAGATTCTCAGAAAATAAAATTAAAGAAGAGTACGAAAGACACTCAACCCCAGAAAAAGAGAAAGAGTAAAAAGGGCTAAACTCCACTGTATATAGTTGAATAAAATTGTAAATAGACGTGAAAATTGATTGATATATATTAGAAACGAAAAACATGAACCCAACGTTATGGATCACAGTGATAATGATGATAATGATGAGAAAGTGCAATACTGAAAACCCATTAGAAAAATGCGAGAGATCCCAACCTTTCAGAAGAGAAGACAGTACCTGTGCCGATTTCAAAGAAATTTGTATCAATCCTGATAATGAAGAATGTCAACAAATAAAACTACAATGTATACAATGCCCCATGAAAGAGAACAAGGATGAGATAAAACAGAATATCGAGAAAACCCAAATAATGGTACAAACCCTACTGAAAAATAATGAAGAAATAGCCACTATAAAAAATGAGAATCGAGAAATAAAGAAAACCCTAGAAAATATCATCAGACAAATTCAAAGAACAGCCAAAGCAAATCCCAAAAACAAACCAATCCAAGAAATCACCCTATCGATTCAAAAACAACTAGAAAAACGAGTGGGACAAGGAAATGAACCCCGTACAACAACTCTATCAATCAAACTTATACTACCGATTAGTATAATATCCAACATAATACTCTTAATATGCTGTCTCATCATCGGCCTAACAAAAAACGAACCAAGGCAAAATACCCAAATTCAAAAATTCAGAAGAATGTTCACCCAAATTCGAAAAATCGACAAAACCAACGAAACGACAAGACTCTCGCAGATTTCTATCAATCATCCCTCAAGATCAGCCCAGCTCGAAAGCGAAACCCAAGCCGTCAGTGATTCATTCGAAAACAAATACAACTGAGTTACAGTAACTGACATTGATTCGAACTGATACTACAAAACTTGCACTAATATTAAAACTGAACTATCTGATTTTATTTGATTACGTATCGTAGTAGGACCTTAAGTCCATCTTTATCTTGATGATTAACCTTACCGTAAAAACTTTTTATGAATGTGAATATTGAAAACGGAATTATATGTAATATTTTGAAATCAATTGAAATTGCGGGTCGCAATTTTACGGACCCCCGAGTGTTTTATGTTGGGCCAGAACGTAAACGGCCTTCAAAATGTTTAAATGGATCAGAAACACACACGCAAACACAACACGCAATTTAAATAAAACCCCAAAACACCAATTAAACCATATAAAATCTGAGAAATAAAAGAATTAAATATAAATTAAGAAACATAAAAATAAAATAAAATATTAACAAAATGCACCAAGATCCGCACGATATCTACATAAACACAACAAGAAAACACGACAAATTCGACGAATTGGAAAAATCAATTAAAGTTCATTAAAGCAAGATTTAAATCGGAAAATTTGAATTAGTAATAATTCAAATAAAAATTCTAAATAAAAAATTATAAAAATAAATCGAAAAATAATAAAAATAAATATTAGAATTTGCGAGAAAACAACAAGGTCGAATTTTGTTTTACTGCATCAAATTTCACACGTCACACAAATAGGTATATATACTGATCCATTTTCACATTAAAGAAAACCAAAAACCATTTTTGAAATTGTTAAACCAGTTTTAAAACTATTTTTGAAATTATTCCGTGTTTCGAAGATTATTTGAATCTTTTAAATCTATTCGAGATCATTGTTGAATTTTTTAGAAATTTTAGGTGAGAATCATTGGTTTTGGAACCCTCTTTCCACGCTCCGTACCTTGCATCTCTGTAGAGCTCTGCTCGGACGTCAGCGTGGGAAGAGAGGTATTTGGTTTATTATTGAATTATGCTATGTTTATTGGAATGGTAACTTGTTATTTTTGTCTTATATAATTAATAAACATTATTATACATAAATTGTCTTATATATAATTCATTTAATATGGTTTAAAAGATGTCGAAATTTTTCCGGCCCACAGCCGAAACATCATGCAAGTAAATAAAATCAACACAGTGCAGATGCATGTAAGAGCGTGGACAATCGCCAATGATATGCACCCGTGAAGACTCAGCGTGCGCAACGCAGCGGTCGTAACGTAAATATTTATCCCTATAGCTGAAGCGAGGAATAAGGAAGAAGTCTCTGGCTGCTTCCTCGTTTCTCAATTCAGAAAAATCGACCTAAAATCACCATTACACACGGCTTAAACTTATCACACCGAGTAGTCCAGTGGGCACTCAATAAATATAACGTAAACACAAATGCGCTTAGGATCTATTAAAGGGGAAATGGTACGGGGATAAACTAAACTAAAATCGTTGACAGAGTTAACCTGAATTAACAATTTGAATTAATTTGATCATTGGTGTACTAAATTGAATTTATTTTCGAAATAATTATCATTAACTTAAATTACCATATGTATAAATTGATTAGAATTAAAGTAAATTATGGATTTAAAAATAAATTAATTACAATTATTGCATAGAGTAAATCGAAATAAGCTACGGAAAAAAATAAAATTAGTTACAAATAATGTTTTGGTTAAATTAAATCATAGGGTAAAAGTAAACTAATTATAAATGTATCATTCGGTGAATTGAACTAATATTGGAAAATAATTTAATTAGCAGAAGTTAAATTACAGTTAAAAATAAAATGTCTATATTGTAAGCAACTCAGTGAGTCCCGTAAACTAGTTTTATCTATCAAGTTAATGTTTTCATTAAAAGTAAATATTTCCTTAATTCAATTGGATTTAAATAAAATGATGGTTAAAGAATTTATGTGACTCACGGGTTTAACTTAGATCAAGTCCTTGATTAAAAATTAGAGCAGATTGTATAGTAATAAAATAAACTTGTATGTAAGGGAAGGTAAAACTTAGAGTTATTAAGTCAGAAGTTAGAAATAGTTCATTAAAATTGCCCAATCTATTTATTGATTAACCTAAGTTAACGATAAGAAAAATCTCTAAGGTAATTAGTAAGGAAAACTCAGGATGATCGATCGAAAAATTGGATCCAATAAATTTCGAGAGAATTAAACTAAATAGTAAAATAATCCATCAATAAAAGTCAAAATCGCTTAGGGGAAAGTAAAATGAAGTCACGTTTTAAACCAAGAGGTTGGCTGAATTTATGAGATGCTCCGTTAGTCAGACGTTTAGGAGTTTAAGAATTAAAATAATGAAATCTGTATTTTTACTTCTAATCGAAATAATTATAATACCTTTAAAATTTCCACATAAATATGATACAAATATCACCAAACATCGGTAAATTCCAGCACGAAGTGATCCAATAAAATGAAAGTTTATAAAATCAACAATTATATGGAGAACATTTATTGCGTTGAACTAAAGAGAAATTTTTTTCCAACCATTAAACCGACCGACTGACACGATACTATAGTTTTACAATTCCGCAATTTCATTCTAGCCAACCCTCAACATGAATTCCAACGGTTAGTTTTCCCGATACAATTTAAGTTGTGAATAACATCGAGAACCATCAACGATTGACCACATCCGAAAAATTTGTCGTAATCAGCCAGCACAGTTCCTCAAAACCATGAACAATTAAATTAATCAGTAAGAAAATAAAAACAGATTACCTAACCACAAAACCCCGATAAGACAGTACCGACGGCTTAAACGAACGCACAAACTAGACCCAGATTAATGCCAACGTCAACCATTAGAGTAATAGACAAAGTGGATTTCGATTAGTAGATTCGCACAATTGAATTACGACGAATTATCAACCATTAAGACACGAACGGATGTCGTGATCAGATAAGAATCAAGCGCTCCCAACATCCGTTCCGACAATTGACCATCGCGAGAAACATCCGTTCCGACAATTGACCATCGCGAGAAACATCCGTTCCGATAATTGACCATCGCGAGAAACATCCGTTCAGATAATCTACCACCGAGAGGAAGGATGAAATATAAATAATCATTTCCGTTGGAGGAATGAATAGACGAGTCAAGTATCAATAATTACGCCAATGTCGATAGGCATTAATGATTACAATAACTATTGATAATTTCGTTAAACATTATTAAATACAATAACTATTGATAATTTCGTTAAACATTAATAAATACAATAACTATTAGTAGTTACGATGAGCATTTAAAATTGCAACAACCGTTATTAATTACGTTAAACCTGCACGAGTATGTTTTCCCCCAACAGTAGTAACGTTAAATGAATTGAATCCCAAATAACTAAGTCACATAGACATACATTACATATTCTGCCCATCACCTTTCTTCAGCATAAAATTACTATAGAAATCACCAGAACATAAACCCATACCTAATCCTTACGATTCCAGCCCGACTATCAAGTTCATTGAACGCTAATTTAACCAATCAAAGTTTCCCCTAGAATTACCGGATGATTTAAGATTGCATGAACTCGAGATTGTAGATTTAATATTCCCATAAATTAATAAGAGAATATATGACGTTTACTTATTTCAGCAGAATTTATGTTGCCAAATTTGATTTCGAAACAAGAGGCCGATGAATGGCGCCGAGCCTGGAAACGAGCGCGCCCATCGATGACTCTCGAGGAGCCACGCCCGAAACGATCGTGTCCGTCCCTATGGCAAATACTAGGCAGGGGAGATGACCCACACCGACCAGAGGAGGAACAGTATCCCGCCGAGGAAATTGTCGACAATGCTCGAATCTTGCTGGCTCAGTGGGAGAAGATCCAAGCGGAGGTCGACCTACAGGTTGTGAAGGCGAGAATGTACCTCGCCAACGTTGAAGAGGACATCCTCGTCGGACGTATCGCAGAAACGTACCCAGCCCGACCGGCACGCAACCTCCGACGACCAGTGCCCATTATTCCCGGTTACACCCCGGAGGAAGGAGTCAGGAAATTTCTCGAAGAGTCCTGAACCTCCAGACACAAGCATGACTAACATTTGTATTCTATTGATGTTATGAATAATGAATTATAATGAATTATCATCTTAGAAATTTTTGTTTTAACTAAGTTTTCTGCTATAATCCTGTTTGAAATAATTAGAATTCCCCTTATTAGACAAAATTGATATGTTTTCTTTATAGAAATGTCGGCCCTGAAATTAATGCAGAACGAGTTAGCCCGCGCTAGGCAGGCGAACGCGGAGCTACTCAACCAAATACTGCAGTTAACTCGCGAAGTGCAACAGGTCAAGGCGACCTGTTTAGACCCCAAACGGACGAAACTACTCTACCAACGTCTCACCGCAGCTCAAAAGGGCTGGGCCGAAGAACGCCAGCTCAATCGGAGTCTGCGCACCCAGATCAGGGGCTTAGAAGTTGCCCTAGCAGCCTGTCGGGAAGGGGAAGCGGTAACGTATCCGCTCATCTTCGCCCCTTCCCAACTGCCGAGTCAACGCGTCACTGATGGTGCCGCTCCAAGTTCAAAGGCGACAGCTAGCCAACCAACCATCCGCCGGCCGGGACGCAAGGAACGGGCCCGACGCCGAGCCGCACAAGCGTCAAGTCGATCAACTTAACTTATTATGCATGTCTTTTGTTCATTAAATAAATCATCTCTCATATATTCGGTCATAGTGGGGTAGACTCAGAAATCACTTATATCAATCAGACTACCTTTAATTCGCACTTCCACGTAGGGGACCAAGTAAAGCGAGCATAGGTCTTCTATCGACAGCTCGTGAACCCAAGGATTGTCCGAGCAACTATAGTACTAGCATATGGTACTCAATTTTTGCGGGCATTCCACCACTTGAACACATTACCAACGTTGCCTAGCAACGGGTGCCAAGTGGCGATCAGCAACACTTTGTATGGCGTTACTAGGGTAGCCATAAAGTTAAGCAAGATGCGAAACCCTGTAACCCACCAGTAGTTTGATTATGGGAGCTAAGAATCTGAAACCTTGCAAATCATTATTATCATTTTTGGCAATTCCATCGTAAAATCGTTTGTTTTCATTTAGGAAACCCAGATGATTTGAGTTACTCGACAGAAAATTTGAATTATTTTGGGAATTATGGAAAATTCAGAATTGGTTAAATTATTCTTGAAAATGTATTTAAACTTTCTGTTTTAGAACTTATAATCGGTTAAATTATTTTATTTCTATCCTAGAATTTGTAATTGGCTAAATTATTTTATTTTATTCAAATTTTCAGCCTTAAAATCCATTTTTGTCTTATGGAAAACTCACAATTGGTAAATTATTTTACGAAATTTTATCCTTATTTTCAGTTTTTTCGAAACTAATTTCTGTCATATGGAAGAATCATAACTAGTTGAACTAGCCTACGAAATATTGATTTAACTTGTTGAATAGCCAGATCGCTTCAAGCCCTTTATAGAAGAAAAATTTTCGACCTTTTTAAGAAGCCCTAACTATGCAAGTTATTTGACGAAAATTCGAGTATCGGTACCTTCTAACCCATTTTTCAAACTGCATAACAGAGTTTCGAACAACTTTTATTGAAATAAAATATACTAATCATTTAGACTAGTTTTGAAAGTTTTCTTTTGATTTCCTTTTTGAAAAGAAAATTTATTTTTAAGAAGATTGACAATGGGCTTAAATCCCTTTTGTGAAATCCTAGTTATATCATTTATATTAACATAAGCTCAGATTACTTTGAATCATTTTAGAAAATTTCTGGTTATTCATGTCAAGTTGTGAAATTCTTAATTAGTTTCCCCAATTTGGGAAAAGTTTATACAATTGGACATCTCAACTCAGGTGAATTATCTTAAGAAAGCCGACCATTTTTAGAAGGGGTTTAGACATCTTAATTATCCTTACCACCCTTCCGGTCGATTAGCTCCCTGAATTTTTTTTGTGATACTCCGTCGAATTACTCCAAAGATAGTTTTTTTGTTTTAGTCACATGGAATTAAGTTTTAATTGAAGTACAGTAAGCCTATTTTTTTGACTTCACATGAACCTTAAGCAGTCCAGCTATTCGAAGTTTTGCTTAGGGATTAGGCTTATTATGTGGCGAGTTTAATTACTTGAAATCAATTTCCATTATCGGGATAATCATAAATTCCGGCGTGACATGGTTAATCTTTCCCCAATTAACGTCGACCTTACTCTACACTAATTACTCATTAAAATTATTTCCCGTCTATGGGAATAGGACATTCGCTCACCTAACTCGGACCTAAGAAGTAACGCCCTCAAATTTACCCGAACGGACGGATGTTAAATAAAAAGATCATTCGATCAATCCATGTTAATTTATTGTTTTGTTCAGAACAATCGGGATCCCATGTCTATATTCCCACTCACGTCGCAGACCAATGGCGACAAGCGTGGCGACGCATCAATCGAGAACGATACCCCGACATGCCTCGGTCGGGAGAAAGACGGCGGGATGACATACGCATGGTGCAAAATACGATGAAGCAATTCCGACCACAAGGACGATCAAGCGACCCAAGTCCGGCCCAAGATATCCACGTGCGGGCACGGGCGTTTCTAGCCCATCTCAAAGAGCACCAGCGCCGCGTCAATTCATTAGTGGATCGGGCCAGTGAATACCTGGCCAGCGTGGAGGACGAACTCGCAGCCGGGCGACTCGCGGACGCCTATCCACCCCCTCAGAGACCGGCCCGCAACACGAAACGACCCGTGTTTGTGATTTCAGGCTATTCTATTGAAGAGGGACTAAAGAAGTTCTTCGAGGACTCATGACTTTACCAAACCTGAAAGTCTGCTTATGTACAATAAATGATTGTTTGAAAATTCGTCCTTAACCCATTTTATAAAAATATGTTTAAATTAACTACCCGTGTATGGAATTAGAGGTTTATTAATAAAAGGTGTTAATGTTCGGTTATTACAAGGATGGAGCCTTTATCAATATTGCAGTTGGAATTAGAACGAGTCCAAGCAGCTAACAAAAATCTCCACGAGCAAAATGTTCAGCAGTCTAGGGAAGTACAGCAGACGAAGGACATTTGGATGGAACCCAAAAGGGTAAAATTGCTTCACCGCGGCTTACAGCAGCCCAAAAGGGGTGGGAAGAAGAGAGCCAGTTGGTGCGGAGTCTACGTATTCAAATAAAGGGACTGGAGGTCGCACTGTCGGCCTGCCAAGAAGGGGCAGCTGTGACCTATCCCCTCGTATTTGCTCCCGCTCAAGTGGCCTACCCGGAGGAGATAAAATCCCCCACCATAACCGAAATAACAGTCCCAACTCCAAACCGTTACCGCCCGGGACGGAAGGAGCGAGCTAAACGCCGAGCCGCTCGCTTGCTGAACAAGCTCGAATAAACTTAGAAAATGTATTTAATTCGTGTATAGTATATTGTTGAGTTGTATGTCTTATTTCGTACTCATAGTGCCAGCAATACCGTAACCAACACACAAGATGTATCATTATAATATTATGGTTAAGCCTGTTTCTAAAATAACATAGTCAAATTTTTCTTGATATTTTGATAAACTACAATGATAAACCTACGACAGAAAGGGGACCTAACGACCTAAAGCGAGCACAAGTCTTCTAACGACAGCTCGTTGGACCCAAGGGTTGTCCGAGCAATTATAGCATTAGTAATAGCGCTCACTTTTTGCGGACAATCCAACCGCTCGAACACATTTCCAACGTTGCCTAGCAACGGCTGACGAGTAGTAGCTAGAAAATATTTATATGGCGTTACAGGGGTAACCATAAGGAGATTTAAACAAACATCGACACGCAAGAATGGACTAAATAGAAAGGAAATTGGACACAAACCCTTCCATCAGTAGTTCGTAAACTCAGATAGGTTCCATCGGCGTTGATATCATGATTAAAATATCTAAAATATTCAATTTTGGTACAGAGCGAATGAATATAAATCAAAAACGGTAAACCTCCATTCTTAAACTGCCATTCTTATGAATATTGTTTGCTGTGAGCATTATGACAATTTGGAAGATTTTAAGAAAATAATTCATTCATTTGTTCGAATTCCATTACAATATATCCAAAATGCATGTAACGCAGTGTTGGGCCAAGACAAGATTTTGTTTAAACTAATCGGAAATAACATTTGAACACAGCAATCAGATGTTTCGGCCAAATAATGTTTAAAAATTATTTTTTTATTGTAATATTGTACAAACTTGTGGTTTGTTTATTAGAATCAGTTGGTCTTTTGAAGTTGTAATTAAATTGGAAAATTTTGTTAAATATTTTCATATAAATAAAGTTTAGAATTCTTTAGTTCGTAAATATTATTTATGAATTATTTTTCAAAATACCTTAACTTGAATGTTCAGTTTATGTATTTAGGAAGTTTATCTCCGATTGAAGAATCTCACCATAACGATTTGTTAGTAATATCAACATCACCTAAATCTCAATTGATGAATGAACTGAAAACTAGTTGGAATTACTTCGAAAATTTAAGGATAAGTTTAACAGAAGAGGATGAACATTATTCCAAAAAAATAGATGACAGTTTACTCAATTCTATTAATGATATTAGATCGTCTATTAATTCTTTTATAACAGACATTATTTCAAAAAAATATAGATATGCTATGAGAATATAAAATGTGACTTTGTTTTTATTTCTGAAAGAATTCTTTGTTTCCAGCACAGATTCTAATATCAATGTAAAAGGAATAGAGCCAAAATCAAATCTCAATCGGTAACTAATCGAGGAATTAGCAGATTTAAAATCAGACCTATTAACAGCAAGTAAACACCCTAAAATATAAGGAAAATGTCTTTAAATACAAAATCAAAAAACATAAAAGTAAATAAAACTATATACAAAATGCACCAAGAACTGCATGAAATTAGTCTTTGAAAGAAACTTTTGGAGAACTGCAATTCAATTTTGTCTGAAGCTATTGATTTACATTACCAAGTGAGAGTAATTCTAAGTGATGAATGCTGCAATGATAACTGTTGAACTAATGGCATAATTGCTAATTATATGTATCGAAGTCAATGAAGTATCTTTAGGAAGTCGAGATTTTTCCAGCACACAGCCAAACAAACTGCAAGATATTAAAATCTACATATTAAGTGCAGGTATAACATCCAATTTCTGGTGTCCGTGAAGATTCAGTCCTGCGTAACGACGGATTCAAAAGTCAATTATGATAATTATAGGGGTAGAGGGGAAAAATCGTCCTAAAATCTCATTTAATTATCGGCTCAAAATCTCTTACATTGAGTTGTTTGCAAAATGTCTTGAACCATACGCTATCACTTATTCGGTGCCGTCTTCTTTAATCTGAGATAAAGCTGTACCTAATATTGGTGCTTCACATAAGAGTTTCTTTAAATTGATAAAACTTTTCCTACATTCTTCAGTCCAAACAATCGATTTGTGATTACCTGTCGTTGCGGAGTACATAGGTGCCGCTATCATTGAATAATTCTTGATAAATCGTCGATAATAATTTGTTAAACTTAGGAATGATCTCAATTCTGTAGTACTCTTTGGCTCAGTTGCATTTTCAATTTCTGAAATCTTTCTTTTATTTGTTTGAATTTTCTTTTTCACACACTGTATGACCAATAAAATTTAATACACTTTTATTGAACGCACTTTTTTCTGGATTGACTTTCAACTCGGATTCTCTAATGTGTGTGAATACTTCAAATAGAAGTTTATCACGAGTTTCCTGATTTTCAGCATATATTAAAATGCAATCAAGGTACACAACCACTCCTTTGAAAACTAATCCTTCCAATATCTGATGCATCAGTTTCTGAAAAGTGGCAGGAGCTGTTGACAAACAAAATGGTAACCTATTGAAACAGAACTGTAATTCTTTTGTACTAAATGCCGTCGTGATTTGTGAATTTTCATTCAACTCTACTTGATAATAGGCCTGCCCTAAGTCAATAGAAGAAAGTTTTTTTGACTTACCTAAGCAATCCAATAATAATTGAATGTCTATCAATTCATCTGATCTATCATCATTTTCTTCGTGTATAAAATAAACTCTTCGTTTTAGTCTTTGTGTATTACTTCGTGATTTCACTAACAAACTGCAACCTCTAAATGAATATTAAGCACTTGTCATTCAATGGGCATTCTAATCGCATATAGTCATTTTGTCCACAACAAAAGCATTGACCAGGTTTTAACCTTTATTCTACTAATTCTGGTAAACCATAACATCTATTATAAATCTTCTGCACGATATGTTTCATTGAAACTAAAGGTGGTGGTCTATGCCCCATAGTTATCCTTTCTTTATATTGTTCTGCCACGGGTTTCTTTTTATCAAATTTTCTTTCGTTTCTTTCATTTCTATTTTGGTAAGTTATTTCTGTTTGATGATTTGGGTATATTCTGTAAATTAAAGATTTTTGAATCCATTGCTTCTGTTTATCTTGAGTAAAGTTTGCATAAGTCGATTTAACTACTACTTAGACTTCTTCAAATCGTTCTTCCGTATCGTTACCTTCTCGTACTTCATATACTTTTTCTAAATTTATAATTTCTTTTCTTGTAATATTTTCTTTCGTCGATATATTTTCTGTCAAACGGTCGTTCCGAACTATGTTGCATAAAATCAGTTTGACGTTGTTTTCGCTTGAAGTTCAACAGTCATAAACTTCTTCAACGAGTTTCTTTACTCGAATTTCAAATGTAGTGAATCTTTCATCGTGATTTTGTCTCACTGATGATAATTGACAAATTTTATCTATTATGGACTTCTTTTATGCAAATGTGTCGTTAAACTATTCACGAGCATTTTCACTAGTAGTAGAGATGTCTTTAAATTTTTTCCAAAGGATAGACGCCTCTTCAGACAATAGTAAGTCAAAAATACTTACTAAATGCAAATCATTAAGTATCATCTAATATTCAATGTCCTTGAGCCATTGCTTTGCTTCCGTCGCCTTCGGCCATCGAATCTTCTGACATTAAAATTTAAAATGTCTTTTGCATGTTTAGGCAAAGATTCCATAATCAGCTTCTGATATTGAATTCTTGTTACCACATGAATCGGTTCGATTTTTTCGACATGGTCGCCAGTTACAATCTCTTCAAAAGTCATAATTACAATTAATTTAATTCAAAAAATGTCTAATTAATTCTGAATATTAAAACAAAGTTTTAATATTCCTTATTGGACATCACTATAAAAAATTAATATTTATATTGTTTTAAAATGTTTATAAATAAATAAATTCGTCTATTATCTTATATATTATACCATAGGTATATTAGAATTAATCAAATAGAATCAACAAAGGTTTTGATACATTTTTAAAAGGAGTTATCGAATAGACGTTTTGAAGTTACTGTCCATGGAATAGTTCAAATGTTAAAGTTTGCATTTCGAGTTTGCATCTTCCTTCTCCAGTATACAGTACTCTACCGGTCACAAGAGCCGAGTTCACAAAACCCCGAGTGGCTGAAGGATTTCGAAACTGATCCAAAGATCACGAGGGCGTGTAATGATGTTGCGAAACGATATTCTGAATATTTGAAGATGCATGCGGGAGGGCAAATCTATTACGTGATATGTAAGAAGTCGTCGTGATTGTTTCCACAAATTACGTTGCGTAATTTACGCAATCATTTATGATTGTGATAAAATAAACTTATCGGAATTGAACAAATAGAATTAACAAACGTTTTCGAAATATTGTTAAATGGAGTTATCGAATAGACGTTTCGAAGTTACTGTCCAAGGAATAGTTCAAATGTTAAAGTTTGCATTTCGAGCATCCAGAATTCTGTTCATATTCCTCGATTACATAATAGTGGCCTAAAATAAGTAATTAAGCATGACAACGAAAATGAATTTTAAAAACCCTTTTCGCATTTATACCAATTTCCTTTATAGTATTCAATTCCCTTTTCTAGATTCATTTCTTTTAATAAATCTGTACTCAAGTCTCCATAATTTGAAAAACATTTAGTGGTTTTTATTTCGTCCAAGAATTTTGATCCGTCGGGGGAAGAAATGAATTCTGAGAATTTTTCCTTTGTTAGTTCCAATAGGAATCGTATTCGGGAAAATTCTTGATAAAATTTCTCCAACTCAAATTTATCAAACAAGCGCCGATTCGGATTTATCCAATTCAGCAGTTTTTTGATGCATTCAAACAAATGTGACTTTTCGGAAATATCAGGATTTTCTTCGCAATAAGAAAATAAATTCTCCTTGATAGAAATGGCCAAATTCAGATAGATGTTCCATTTCCTAATTTGCAAATCAAATAACCTTTGATCTTTTATCTGACCAGTCTTTACGTTTAATCTCTCAATCATTCGAGAGATCTGTGACTCCCTGTCCAAGAAGTCATCAGGAGGTTTATTGAAAATATTTCCTCTAGTGTAATCTGTGAATAGTTTCTGGATCCGTTTAATGTCAAGAGAAATATTTTTTACAAGATTTGAATATCGGAAACAACTGCGATTGTTGATGATCTTGTTGCAGGTTGGACAACGTTTCAATTGAATTCTCTCGTCATGTGAACTCATGTGCTTATCCAGGAAGTTCATCTCAAATGTATGGCGACACGTTAATAGGGTTATATATGAGCTGTTTGTGAAATTAATTATATTTTGTTTAATAAAGCTTGTGTCACAGGCAATGCATACGTGTCTACATATTTCACCACAGACTCCGTAACAATTAAATCTCTTTGCACATTGATTACATGAGATCGATTTGTTGCACCTTTTGTTACAAAATGGTCTATTGCAGAATTGATAGCATTTATTTGAACATTGGAAATGGGGGCATCTCCATAGACATGGCTCTTCACAGTTATCGCATTTTATCCCACACAATTTGTTGCATTGTCTATGATGGCAACCTTCTTGACAGGGTGAACTGCAGAAATTATCAAAATTAGAACAATTGCTCATGTTTTTATGTCCACAGATAGAGATTATGTTACAATTCTTATCACAAGTAACGTGTAGCCTGCTATTATTGCATAAATAACACGTACCAGTGCACTTATGGCCGCAACCTAGCAGGGCTATGCAAGGCATAGTACAATGATCATCGGAACAGTTTTGTTTGTTCTTATTGCCACAGTCTGAACATTTTCTCTCAACTTTTACTAAACATGGAGAACAAGGATCATTACACTTTTTCATGCACTGATGGCCACACGATAATTGACGCTTGCAAATTTCAACGCAATCCGATGGTTGAGCAATTTTGAAGCATTCCATTAATTTAGTATGTTTACAGGTTGGAAATGTCTTCAGTTCCTTCGTACAACAGTTTCCACATTGCTCCCAACACTTTCGTGGGCATGGATGTCCTTTTACACACTTCTTTTTACATTTATCATTACATTTCATATCTGCATGCTCCCTATTAATAATATGACACATCAATTGGCACAAATGACCGCATTCCAAAACAAATTGACATCGTTCACCACAGCCACCTCCAGGATATTTAGAAAAATCTCTGGGATTAGACACGATAATCTGTTTATCTTGATGGTTTTGGCATGTTAAACGCATTTCATTACCCAATAGATTTTTTTCTTTCAAAAACTGGCAAATTTTTCTCCATAAAAAACTCTTTTCTGCTAAAAGATTAAAATTTCCAAACGCATACAATCCAACTTTTGCTCTTGAAAGGCTTACGCAAACTCTGTTTTCGGTTTTTAGGAAACCGATCTTTTCTTCTTGATTAGATCTAACAAATGATAATAAAATTATTTCGTTTTCCTCCCCTTGAAAGTTATCGACGTTGCAAACTCGGACTCCTTTACACTGGCCACCCATCAAACTTCGGAACATAATCATTTGTCCACTATATAAGGTCAGTATTGTAATTGACGAGGGGTTGTGTCCGTTGTCTATAAAACGCTGACAAAGACCAATTATCATTTCAGCTTCAAACTCATTGGAATAACTGATCATCTCACTATTTGCAGTTTCAGGTTTGTCGTGATCAAAGAAAAACAAATTTTCTTTCACCCCCAAAACATTGGGATAGTTAAGAACTGATTCATGGTTCTGTAAATTGTTATAAATAAATCTCATAACCTCAGCAATTTCTGGGCGCATTCTGTGCTGCATGGTCAAGGTATTGTAATGAAGACCGTTGTTGACTAACCTTTCAAATAATGACAAATCCAGATTGTAATTTCTTGCCAAATCAAAAACTGTTGTACTCGGTTTCAGTTGTTTGTGATCTCCAATCAGAATCAAGTGTTCGCATCCTGAATTCAATGAGCCAATGATGTGACTTTCTAACACTTCGGCAGCTTCTTCAACAATGATAATTTTGCATTGCAATTTCTGCAACATTGGCCCATACCGAGCTGCTCCAGTGGTCGTCATTCCGATGATCTTTCTTTTCTGCATCGATCTTTGTTCTTCAGCAAAACATATTTCATCTAATTGCTTTTTTAGATTTTGAAACTTTTTTTCTATTTCTATTATTTCTTCATTTAGAACTTTGACATATTTCGACCTCCAGAATCGGTAAAGTCTCCATCTGTCATTGATTGACAACTGGGAAAAATTCTTTATTTCACTAGCTTCATCTAATGTCATTATATTATTAATTTTTATTCTTTTTCGAAACAGTTTCTTCGTTGTTTTTTCATTTCTAATTCCAGCTCCGGAATATTCTTTGTATTCTTCACAGCAAATCTCTTTTTCTAATTCTTTCATTCTATCAAGTATTTGCATGTTAAGAAGTTTTTCACCTTTATCCTCCTCTTCTATCATTCGTTCACAATTTATATAGTTATATTCCATATCGCTGTCATCAAATGCATCGTATACATTATTTTTATATTCTTTATATGCCTCACTCACGGTCTTTCTGACTTTGGTGTAAATTTCTGTTTTTATAATGGTTTCAACTTGACTTTCCGCGTAGGAATCCCAAATAGATTTACCCATTATCCAATTCCTCATGTCATTTTGCTTAAAATACCGATAAGCTCTCTCCTTCATGAATGGCTTGATGATGTGTAAGTTCAAAAGAAACTGTTCAGAGAGATTAATTCTCGCTTGCAATGGAATGAAATCCAAATTAAGATTTCGAATACAGTCTAGACAGTCGTTTTTATTTGATGAATATATATTTTTTTGCTTTATGTTTTGAAGTAGAAATCTTTCGAGCTTTTTTGATTTACATCGTCCCCCAACCCTTACAATATTTTTACAAAACGATGATATCTCCTCCAGAAACTGATCAAGAGCATGATTTGTGTAGCAAACAATTAAAATGGGACCGAAATACCTAATTTTATCAGAGAGGTTTTCTAATAAAATCTTACAGATTTTTAGTCCAACATAGGTTTTCCCTGTACCAGGTGGACCTTGAATAATTGTCAATTCATGGGTAAGTGCACTCTTTAGTGCCTCATATTGCGATTTATCCATTTGTAGAAGGTCACACGAAGGCCATATAGATTCTTCTGAACCGGGCATCACAATAAGTTCATCATTATTTGTCTCCATTCCGTTATTAGATTCAAAAAGTGATCCATCCCTTCCAATGTCTCCATCGCAACATGAAAAAGGGATATATCCTGATAAAGGAGATCTTGAAGATGTTTCACTAGAGCATGTCGATGCCAATTGATATTTCCGATTCGGATCATCTAATAAATATTTTGGACGTAAAGTTTCAGTTTCAGCAAATACTAAATATTTCGCCATGGCTAAATTTTTCGAATTCAATTGCTGGAGACGAATTAAAACGTGTTTGTAACTTTCGAATAAATTTGTAGTTTCCATTAATACGTAGTCTTTGCTCGTGTCGACAGTACTGTTTTCGAATTTCACCAAAAGCTTTCCTTTCGAAAGTTTTTTGACATCTCTTTCAGCGACTGTAGCCAATGAAATCGTTTGAAAGTTATCAAATGACAAACATAAAAGTGATCCAAATAGAAATCGTTTCGATTCCTTCCATTTTACATGTCTCAATCTCGAAATATCCAATTCTAAATAATAAACTACGCCACTTTGCCGGTAAAGAATACGATTGCCAATTGTCACCCTTTCGTAAAGCCTCATTCCTGGCATTTTTCTGTTTTTAGGATTTTTGAAAAAATCCACTCCTTCTCGAAGTGGTGCAACAAAGTCCTCTCTTGTAAGCCGAAATAAAGTATCCAAATAATCATCAACTGATTCATATGCTCCTTGAACTTTGATAGATCGAAGGAAAGTTCTTCTCTCTTTTTTCACAGACAAATCGTTAGTTGTAGGATAAATACTCGCATTTCGGAAATCGTCAGGAGGATTTCGAAAGTATTTTTTGTCAAATCTTTTTTCATTATAAGCTTTATCGCACTCGTATTTAAATTTCACACTTTGCAATAACAAGTCAATTTGTTTATGAAGGTCGACACAAGAACTAACTGATTTTACTATCAACTTGGTCAAGTGATAAAGGTGCTTGTACGCATCGACAGGAATCATGATAAAAAATGCTTCAAGGAATAACAAAAGTATTTGCATTGCGTCAATGTTGAATTCGTCTGTAATTTCATTCATCACAAATTTCGACAGTCGCTTATCAATGAATTCCGACTCAATCAACAGTAGTAAAAAACTACGAAAATTAGATTTCAATGTTATATTCTCGGTGGCAAATTTGGTCGTAAGTTTGAGTATTATTTCTATTTCATTTTTATTTTTTTCAGTATCAAGATCCAATAAATATCTTCTCAGGTGGGCTTCCGAACTAAGAAGTATTAAAAGAGCCGTTTCATTGTTGGTTTCTGTCAGAACATTTTCCAGATTAACTTTCATTTTTTCAAACGAATAAGGCCTTAAAATAAAATTTTTATTATAAATTCAAGAATCGGTCCTGGCAAAAATCATAGGCAATGTGATTTACGAGGTTTCAAGGCAACATAAAAATGTTATCAAGGCTCTTTTGGTATTGCGGAGATTTTTTGAAATTTTAAAATGAAATTTGAAATAAAACTAAACATAAACACAAGCATATATTCCCAAAAATATTATGATTGACTATGAAGGAGAAGTTCCAACTACTTCAAATGCATGGCACCGAAAATAAACATGCCACACCTGTTCCGGTTCGTTAACAACTTTATTAATAGAAGTTTGAATTAACATCTAACTGCAGTTATAATACAGTTTATGTATTAACCATTTTTAAAATGGCTAATAAGTAAATTTTTTAATAAAGTATATTTTAAAGCTTGGATTTTCATCTCGAAAAATTATGAGATCATTATTCAGGCTCTTAAATAATATTTTTTATCAACATTTATTTTTTAAATTTATTTTGTATTAATTTTCTTTAGGTTTTAAAAATTTTATTCAATTATTGGATTTTGTATTCGATTCAATGTAAGTCAAATAAATTTAAATCTAAAATTTAATAAAAGAAAATTTTTTATTACCAAACATTCCTATAGTCTTATAAATTATTTCCCTGTTCCTCTCAAATTCGTTTTGACTACCACTTTTATTCCTTCTTGTGATAAATCCAAATTTTTGATATTCGTAAATTATTGATTTTATTGAGGCTTTGGAATTTCCCAAATTTATGAAGATTTTCGTCGTTTTTATACCATTGTTGATTCGGATTTTGTATTCTCCTGAAATTCTATAAAAATATTATTTTTGAACTTAAGTTAATATAGCTTATATTTTCCGATTTTTCCCATTCCACATTTGAGGTTCTGGTCTCAATGCTCCAGGTAACTTAACAAATGATGTAAAAAATTTATGTATTTTAACTTCAAGGTAAATCTTACGTCGTTATATTTTTATCTCCAAAAAGCTAGAGTTTCAATGATAATTTCTGAAATGTCTGAAATGCTGTGAAAATATAAAATTGATTGAATGTCATGAAAAATCTTAAGAAATTATTTCATTTTTTATTAACATAGAAGAGTTATCTGAAATGTCTTCAAATTTCGTTCTTTCTATAATATAACTCAGCGATTATCAACGGTTCAACACTATTTTGCAACAGTGTCAAAATAAACAAAAAACATTAAAAATTCCTCAGTACGATGTATACAAGCCATACTGATCAAGATAAAGCGACTTACTCGTCTCGACCAGTCTTCACATGTGGCACCTTCCATTTCCTTGCTTGGTCTTTCTTAGATCGATATTTGGAATTATCGTCAGCTATATCTTCGTCCATTACAGGTCGGATGTCCGATACGTGTTTCGATGTCCCATCTACTTCAATGTTTGTGGCTGAATTAATTCCAGTCACAAATCGAATGGGCCATCGAGTAGTACACTTTGCTAGTGCAAGCTTAGCCACAACTCTTTGACCAATTTCATATTCGCATGTTACTGAACTCTCAGCTTTTTTCTTCGATAAAATCTCCAGTAATACTTGAACAACCCTTCTGACAGCTGTGTCCTGATTTTTGCCATATCTAGGTGCGTATTGTACCAGAAGACGATATCCAGAGGATCTGCATGACTCCTGGCGCATTACACTTTATCGTCCGCTGATTTCTTTCTACAATCCCGTTTCTAGCGGGACGGTAAGCGCATGTGTAGGTTGGTTTTATATTCCATCTCCAACATAACTCTATGAAGGAATTAGATTGAAAACTTGTCCTATTATCCTCAAGTAATTCTGATACTGGTTCTCTTTCCCGAAATACTTCCTCCAAATTTCTCTGTGTTTTGAGCGTCCTCTCGGTCTATTTTCATCCACACTGAAAACCTGCTTGGTTCACAGTTTATCATTGTCAAAAATGTGGATTCCTTGTAGTTTTTGAGATCAATCCCTATACTCTCTCAATTTTACGTTACCACTAGTATCCCATGCTACCATTTAATCGATAATGGATCGATTATACTGTATTCTGTATGCTTTCTTGATCGGTTTCCGGATTTTCCGATTGGATGAAGTACATTGACTTTTCTGAGCCGAAATGATGTTTGCGTAGCGTTCTTTTATTTTCTCAGTTGACAGTTTGGAACATCAGAAGGAATTCCAAAGCTTCAGTTATTTCACTGGAACGCACGTGAGGACATCTGCTCGGTTCTCTGCTGACTTCACTAAACATACAAAAATAGTTATACTACCGTCGGCAGTTAGTTCCTTGATTATTCCTAGGCGGCGCTTAACAAGCGTTTCTAAATTTCAATAGATACAATTTCCGCTTTCATTATTCAGCACTGTTTATAACCAGCTTGCTACCTTTGATCCATCCATCATCATTTCGATTCTATTAACTCCTCATTGAATTGGCAAGCTAATTCCTTTTTAGCACCGCATCAATTTCCGCCACATTTATAAGTAATTCTGGCCTTTTCTGAGCCACGAAGCGTCTTCAACAGCATCGCCATTTGTTATCAGCACAACCTCTAAAGCGAGACTACTCGCTTCACACCAAAAAACCCTGCAATTACTATTAGTTACAGTCAACCTTCCATCCAATTTCATACCGTTTGCAATTCTTTTAATATAACTGTAGGCTACTCTGAGCTACGCTGCAACTGGATAATGCCCAACAAGCTTACCGCATAAAGAAAGCGGTATACGACGAGTGATTTCCTTTTCGATCATTTCCTCTGATCGACAACAGGTGGCCACAACGATCATGTTTTATTCTGAGCCCAAGACTCTGATAATTTGTAGTCAAGCCATATTGAGCTAAGTGATTCACGACCTTGTTAACTTGAACTTTGCTCGTGTCAACAGCGATGTTATCAACGTAATGATCTGTCGCATCTTTTATTCTTGGATTGAGACATAATACTTTTCTGAGTACTGGAGATATTATTTTTGGAGCACAGTTGAGACCGAATCTCAATCTTGTTAAATAATACAGCTTGTCATTGTATAGAACTTTTTTGTATTTCTAAAGATTTTCGCTGACATGCAACTGCAATTACGTATTCTTTAAATCAAGCATTACCAACTGATCTCCCATTTGTAACCATTTCTTCAAACTTTCGTCACATACATCACTCTTACCGGTGTGACTTCAACGTAATTATTAAGCTCTCTGAAATCAAGAACCGGACGAACTTTCCCTTTGTTTTTTTCCCTGTTGTAATAAGGGCAAGATACCATGATCGGCGTCATTCACCGGAATCAGCAAGTCTTCCTTAATCCATCGCTCGACCTCCTTCTCCTACTCCTGTCGTATTTCTGGTTTCACTTCATATTCTGCTACATGATTTTTCAGTAAGACGGGTTTGTCTCTCCACTTTAAGGACACGGTCCATTTTTCTCAGTCAACTTCCTGCAAAATCTTCTTCATCGATTTTCACTTGTTCTTAAATTAATGCCGGCATAGATACTCGGGCGCATTCACCAAACTGTACGTCATAATTGTCAATCGAAACTCCACTATGACGTCCGATCGCATCGAGACCTAAAATAACATCCACTCCGACTATCAGATTAGGCAATTTAATACAAAACATTTTCCTCGAACAGAAATATGGTACCTACTCTCTCATTCACATCGAACTCTTCTTCCATCTATGGTAACAGCATCTCTAGCTTCACCAATTCCTTCTGCATAGATTCGGGAAATATTGGTTTGTAATCAATCAGAATCGACTAGTCCGGTGCACGGCTTTCCATTCACTCTGAGTCTAACAAGTACTCGCACCATACCTGATGTCAATGAGAAACCTCTCCAGTTTCTCCTCTGGCGTTTACTTGTGAGTTTGATGAGCATTGTCATGACGAATGCCTTTTGATTCCGCATGTCCAACACATGAGTAGGGTATTTGTTTTTGAAATGACTGGATTTTCCACATTCATAGTGTAGTTTGATTTCTTTACACAGTTCAAAACCACTTCTTTTCACTGCAATAAGACCAGTAGAGCCATTTTGTTCGGATAGTAGAGCTCGAGATTGTCGAACAACTTTTGAAAGGTGCATTTGAAAGATCCTTGCTGAAGCTCTAAGTTGGTTGGAAACCATTGATAGAAGTCCAATTACGAATGCTCCTTTGAGAAGCCGTCATCATTTATCCCGGCCAGCGTAGCCAATTGCGGCAGGTCCGCAAGCAAAAAATATATTGGTTCTCCATTCCATAATCGATTACGAAACGTGTCGTAAGCCTAGAAGCCGTTCGTCGAAAAGGCATCTGTTAGAGCTTTTTCTATAGTGTCACAGTTTTCTTTGTCCTTCCCGTCAGGTGGTTGGTCCATCAAGCAGCAATTGGAAAACAAAGGCCAAATTTTCGATTTTTTGATGGTTGGACATTAACTTTAACTTCTTTTAGGCATGTAGAAAAATCATCTATTCCTTCGTAGGGCTTTAAAAATTTTTTTGAAGGTCCATCTTTGCGACGCTAGCTTGTGAGACAATTTCTAATAAAGCAAAGATAAATTTATTTCGATCACACTTTTATTTAATTAGTACATGCTATATTATTAACAGCTGTATCACCGCCACGTAATATATTTCGACCTGTAGTGGAAGAAGATAGAGCTGACGATAAATCTAAATGTCGATCTGAGAAACACCAAGCAAGAGAGGTGGAAGTTGCCACATGTGAAGACTGGCCGAGACGACCACGGAGGTGGCATAATAATCTCATGGTTCAACACTATTATGCAACAGTGTCAAAAAAGACACAAAATATTACACATGAAGTATGCCAGAATGTTAATTGGTGAAAACTAAAAGATTATTTTCTTTAAAAAAGAACAAATATAAACTATTGGAATTTTATGTAATTTTTGTGTGCTTGTCACAATAGTTTAAACGCATATTTTTGAATGTTTTTGCTTGTCGTGGGCTTGAATTACTTGAAGTTGAGTTTTAAAAATATATTTTATATGTGATTTTAATAGTCGTTTTGCTTTTTTTGAAAATATTGATAATGGATAAATCTTCCAAAACTAGTAACGTACTTCGAGATGTTGGAAAAAGTGTTTTGCAACAAGGTGATTCTATCGGTAATATGATAAAGTCTATATATAAGGTGGAAGCTGTTCAGAAAAGAAATGCTTTCAAATTGCTTGTCAAAGATTGTAAATTATCACTAAGGAAATCATTTAATTAAAGGGAAATATGGATTAAAGGAACAGATGCAGTTATGTAGGATACTGCAAATACTCCAAAATTTCATCTTCTTCAGACTTTTTGCAAATGGACGAGAAATACCGCAGGAGAATAAAATTAAGAATTTATACAATAGCCTAGAAATCTTGATATTCTTCTTTACTGGCTTACCGAAACCGAAATCTTATTTACTTTACAATTTTACTTTACTAGACTTCAATTGGGCCTAATTATCAAGGAAGATATCACATATTCCCAAGGTCTGAAGACATAAAATAAATAATTTAATGTACAAAGTGTGACGATGATGGTGCCGTATCTGATGCTCCACAAAGTAATCCTGGCGTCCGTTATTATATTTGAGCTTCATTATATATTTTTTTTGTTTTTGATAAAATCAAATTTTGTATTCTATCGAACTTATCAATAATAAACACATGAAAATGAGTGCAAATTCGTATATCAAATCTGTGAGGTGCAGCACAATTGATTTAATAAATAAGTAAATTGTGTTTCGAACTGTAATTGGCAATTTACATCATTTCTCCTTATATGTGTATGTGTTTAATATTATTAAATATTTTAAAAATTACTTGGAATTATTCCGACAATCACGACTCATTTTAGATGAATGGCACGCTTTCTGGTTGAAAGATGATTCTGAAAGTCAAAATTAAATCTTTGATAATATTAATTAATCATAAATATTAAAATACCTGTTGAATACTTTCGTTTTTTGGAACCATTTCCTAGGAATATATTTTCAATTTTGTGGTTATTATGGTTTTGTTCGGAATCGATTCTTCCAAATTCATCATTTAGTAAAAATGCATTTCTTTTCATCTAAAATCTTAATTTTTATAAATTTATAAATAATAAAGATGAATTAATGAATTCTCAGAAAATTGATGTCCTTCAGGAAATATGTAGAAGAAACAATAAAACAAAAAAATGAATATTAATAAATAAAATAAAGCGCCAATCCAAAATGTATATAATACTACTGTTTCGGCCAATTAAAAATGTAAATTTATTTTAATTTGTAAAAAATTATTTTTTATTAGTTTATTGTGTAAATTACATATAATTTGAACTTTGTTTTGCTGGGTCAGTTTTATTAGAATGTTTTGACTTGAAATTTGATTGTGAATAAAATTTATAATAATTTCGAATTTTTTTGTTCTTCAATGTCGTTAATGAATTATTTATCAACGCAAGATCGTGAATTTATCAAAATCAGGATTTATAATAAGTTAATGACTATCTATTAAAAATAATATTTAGAAATATTCGTCAATGCATCAGTCATCATATTATAAGGGATTTTCGTTGTCAAACATACCCATATGTCTTTATCGAACGTACTTGCCAACCTTCTGCAAGTGTCTCTTTATCGACAATTGATGAAATTTATATGGGCATCGATCAAATTAAAGTTAACTGGTCAAGTGAATCTAGTACGATACCAGGACCTGCAGCGTGACATCTGTTAAAATTGACTATAATGATTCAGAACAAACATTGTTTCATGACATTGGCTTTGATGTAGATCAGTGGTTCTTAACCTTTTTAAATACTAGCACCCCTAAAGTGTTCAAACAAAATTCTCGCACCTCTTACCAAAACTAAGGAATTATATAAATTTGTTGGATGATGAGGATAGACCCATCACCACATTTATGATAAACAAATATTTTAAAGGAGGCCCTTGGAAGTATACGATCAACGTGCACTTCGAGGAGCGAATATAATACAGAAGTGAATACAGAACAAAACAATCTCCAATAAGAATCCCAACAAACTATCAAATCGATATCGTTATCCCTCATGATCTATTCGAACAAATCTTATCCTTTTTATGTGTTGTACAATTATCACTCCTTTTATTTTTTACGTATAATTTGAACAATTTTTATTTTGTTTAATTTATGTAAAGTATTAGTCCAAAACTGAGTGATTTAGTTGAACAATTTTGTGGTTGAACATGTGATTAAATTTATGTATAATTGTGTTTTATAATTATTTTTATTTTTTAGCAGAATATTAAAATCTTATAACAAAATAAAATGAATTTCTGGAAATGGAAACAATTTTTTTAAGTAAATAAAAAAATGAATTAGTTAAATTTCATCAATTTCGAATTTCACCAAGTAAATATAAAAAATTAATTATTAAATAAACAAATAATAAAACTCTATTTTTCAAGTAAATATAAAAAATTAATTATTTCCCATTAAATAAACAAATAATAAAACCCTAAGGAAATAAATAAGTAAATAAATTTTGGAATAAAATGTTCTTAAAAAATAAAATAAATTTATTAAATAAATAAATAAGCAAACATTTTTGGTATAAATAGTGGAAAATTTTCAGTTAGGAGCGCCCTTAAATTTCTAACCAAAAAAGAAGTAGTCTTACAGAGGCAATCTTTATAAGACTTTAAAATCGAACTGCCAAGAACGTTCAACGTTAATTTTTGCATTCATACACAGCACTCACTTACATACATACTAACATCTACATAGCAAGTATTAATTATCATTTAAAGAAAAAGAAAAAATGACTATTGATTTGTAAAGAAACTTGTCTATATTGAATTTGGTAAATTTTATTGTTGTTTAATAAATTATTTATACAACGAGTTTGTTTTTTCATTTATACAAAAAACACCAGTGCAAAGTTGAGACCTCATTAAAATTCGAGACCTCAACAAATTGAAAAAAAACAATGCACAACGTATTTTATATTAATATTATGTGCATAACAATTTTTTAAAAATCATAACAATTATCTAAAATTAAGATTCTAAAATAATCAATTAAATAAAATAAAACAGGGTTAGGCATAGGGTTAGATCAGTTCTTGACCAAAAAATAAAATCCAGTTAGGGTTAGTATTTTGTATTTTTTTTGGATTCGAACTCGGGAGGTATTAAGTGCATAAGTGCCTACTAATTATAGTGAAATTGTAAACTGGCTCCCCCCATATATACTAGATCACACACCGAAGGTGCGAGAACCTTTGGTTAAGAACCACTGATGTAGAAGAACCGAAGAATGATTTAGTCAATTTGGGCAATTGATCGATGCGAAAGTTGTTGGAATTCCTGATGATCAATCCAGAGGACATGCATTAGTTTCATTTTCAAATTCAAACCTCAATCGTCAACTAATCGAGGAAATAACTACAATATATTTCGATAGACTCACTGTCATCATTAATTAGATATAAACTTTAAATTATTTAGAATAAGTTACTTTTATTTAATCAAATTTCTTCTTTTATATTATGTTGGTGTACTGGGAAAACTTTATTACCATTGGCTAATAACTTTCGTTAAATCACATGCCTCTCCTACTCTAGGGTTCAATTTCCCTTGCACACCCCAAAATTTACGGATCACCATCATGCACCCATGGTTGAAGCCATGTTGGTAATATGTATGATAGCCGAATGCTATTCGAGCAGATGAGCACTGTTGCCATTACTACTCCTCGAATAACCTTCGTTGCAGGTTCAAAGTGGCCGCTAGAAAGTCTTACGCGTTGTTCTATGTCCTCCTGAATTTGGAATATACATGGTTCTTTGCGTTTAGGTTATGCACTGGATTGGGAAGACATCGAATATCAGACGGTATTAATCAGTTTTTACATTTAAATTATAGCTTCTAAGGTTATAGCGAAATTAAACCATCATTGTAATTAATAATTATTTGTTACGAGAATAAAATTTATACATTAATTTAATTAGGGCTACCATTAAGATTTAATCGACTCTTACTCCGCAATTATATCAAATTTGAGATTTACAAATATTTAATTTATTAAATAAATTAATAGACAATACATTTTATTTTTAGGCTAACAACAAAAGAAAACAACAAATGTTTGTGCGAATGCTATAAGGTAAAATCGCAAAGAATTGGCGAAATTGTCCGAATCCAACAGAGAGGCCTGATCAGTCGTCCTCGTCAATGTCCACCGGCAAACAACGACGCTTGGGGCACCTTGAGGGTGGATTTGGCATGGAATATCTCGCATCTCTCCCTTGTGCGATCTTTGGCTCGACCACCGAAATAATTAGTGGTGATGAGCGTCCGCTTGTCGGTTCCGTTTCTTCCGTCGTTTGGTTTGGCATCATGGCAATGCTGACGTACATAGAGGAATCGTTGCTCGGTGTACTGATTGTTATCTGGGTAGAAGAGGGGTTCGAAAAGAGAGGTTGCACCGGCGCGTATATTTCTTATAAGTCGGAGGTAGGAGGATTATGTTCATCAGAGAACGCACTTCGATACTCCCTCGTCTCCGAAGGCTCATCATGTTGTAGGTTGGCCTGTAACAGGGAATTTTCGGCCCTGCGTCTCTGTCTCCGGCGGTGGTTCCTGTTGGATTTGTGCCGTCGGTTTCCCGGGGTATTCTCGGAGATAACCGTTGGATGATTTTGGTTGGACATTTGAGTTTCCGCCTGAGTTGGCAAGTGATGGGCGGGAATTATATCTAGTTCCTGTGCCAATCTTCTACTTGGTTAGACGAGTTTGGAGTTCTCTTTCGGTGAAAATTTCCCGGAGCGAAGCACTCTGCTCGGATATAGTAATCCGCTGGCTCCAGTTCTCAATAATTAAATCGTCGCGGGCTCGAGAGAGTCGTCAGATCTTCTGGTAGAGCTCCTTGGTTGTTTCAGATGTGCACCAAGTGCCCTTAACTTTGTGATATTTTTCCTTGAGAATGGCAATCTCTCATTCTAACTTCTCATTCTTCTTAGTCATTGCCACTACGGACGGAGCAGGAGAGATTCGTGAAATCCTTGGCAGTTGTGATAAGGAAGCCATAAACATATATTCCAAAATTTTGATAGAAAGAGAGGTATTGAGAAATTGGAACCACTGGTGGATGGGATTTATCTTCCAGAATATTTGTACTTGTTTACAAAAGAAAATATCGCGAAATTGAAAGGCTTGACTTCCACAAAACTGCAATATAGGGTGGAGATAAATTTCAAGTTTATTTGAATTTTTATTATTTAATATTGATTTTATAGGTTACCTTCCATTATTTTAATTAGATTTCTGTTCTAATCTCATCACTTAATTTCTGTAGTTTTGGTGAATTGCTACGCTATTTAAATCGATTGATTTAGATTTTGTCATAATATTGTTAGTAGTAGGTGGTGGTCAGTGACTTGGCCTGCGTCAAAAAAGCTATTGTATAATTTATGTTGATCAATAAAGTTTGATTTTAAATTGTTAGCCAATTTAGAACTGCGTTGCTTGCTGAAATTCCCTACTTGGAATGGTAGGACTTTTAATTGGGTCGTTGTTTTGTAACAGTAGAGTGTCGGTTAGTGAAACTTTGTCGGCGTATTTTGATTCCTATTTGACTGTAAATGGCCATATTGTCGGCGAAGATTTGGTCATACATTTTGACAGCGGAAAATATTTATGTCACTCCCTAGCTATTGGTATTACCGTACTTATATTATGCTAAGCCTATTCATCATAGTCTTGTTCGTTTCATATGGGTTGTGACAATTTTCATCAGCGTTTTAGCGTGATCTTTGTTTGTATCTTTACTGGTGTCTATCTAAAAACGCTGTAGAGTTTCGCTGATTCATATCATTAGTGGGGTTCTTTGCCGATTACCTCATCACTAAACATTCCTATTGGTGAGGATTGTTTGGTACTTGATTGTTTGTCAGAAAGTTGTGTTTACCAATATCAAAAATTCTCCAAGTTGACTGTGATCGGTAACTTGAGATTGGAAATGATACGCAGTCATTCCAATGTATGTGGCATTGCACCCATTACATAAATATTGAAAATCTAAGTAGATATTGATATCCACTTATAAACACAAAATTCAAACAAAAATTCACTGATATTAATCAATTCTTAATTAATTAATCAATTATCTCGTCTTTTAGATTTTGAATCTTTCTCTTCTATGTATGATATCCTTTGATATTGTCGGAGAATGTCTTTCAGCATTGAAAAAAAGTCTCAGAACCAATGACCTTATTTGCCACATGTTGGGTTTTAATAAATGAAATGATAAGAACCGGCGTCACTAACTCCACGTGTTGAATAAAAATTTATTAAGCAAACAATACCCAACGTATATTTGTATTCAAATCTTTATTACACAGTATATCGATCCCAAAATTTCAATTAACATAATGAATCGGTAATGCCAGAAACTATGTCGTAAATTTCATTTTTCAGTACATACGTGATGGCTGGTCAAATGCTCATGCATAATAATTATATTTAGTTTATCAATTACGTAATAACCGATCGCATACATTTGATTTCTAATGCAGCTGATATCTGAATCTAAATCGACATTTTTTAGAAATTGACATATTGCCGTGGTTGTCTTGGTTACTAGTAACTTATTTTCATTAAATAATAATTTTTATTAAAGAATCCTCTTAGTAATCGAAACTTTTTTCAACAATATAATTATTACTTCGCAACAAGGGCTTTTTTTGTTATTCACTTATCTGATATATTAATTTATGCTGCTACCAAGAAATCACCGCTTTATACTTAAACTGAAAAATTGTTCTTTAATTTTTAAAGAATTCGTTTCGTAAAATTTGCCTGTGCAAATGTGAAGCCAATTGAGGGCATCGCGGTTTTCGCTAATGACTTAAAATTAGAGACTTAAAAAGTGAAGAGTATGGAAATGCAAGATTCCCTTGCTCATATCAACATGATATTCATGCCATATCGATAAAACAAAATCTTTTGAAATTGCTAATTTAATAAAACTTGGGGCAAACTTTATTGTGTCGTTTGGACGAAGGTTAGAAAAATCGAGCGAATATGATTTCTTCAACAACTAAAAATATTTAACTCCATGAAGATTTTTTAGAATATGATAACGTAGCTTAACAAGAAAAGTTTCATAGAGCTAGGACTCTTTGAATTCTCAAAATTTTATAATCGGATGGCATGGTTTGATAGCGTAGATAACTGAATAATAAGTTGGACAATAGATAGTCCAACTATTGAGAAATGTTTTCCATTCAAAAAGTATTTAAGTTGTGTGAAATCTCTTTACAAATCTATTTAATTGAATGCTAAAAGTCAGTTATGATAAGTCCTTAGGATACCGAATTCTTGACGAGGGATTTTAAAAGATTCAATTATAGTTTTTTCCATTGATATATGTTGTTTTAAACAATGATTTAAACATACTTTCACTTTTTAGTGTCAAGATGTTCAAGAACTTCGTGAAAATAATGTTCAAAGTCTGCAAAAAGTTACTTTGTGGAACCGTTGATATGACCTTGTAACTGTGAAGATCTCTGTGCCTAAGTTTTAACATTACAAAATAAGATCTGGAATAATTTTATTAACAATGTTTACTGATTAGTTTTATGGGAAATAACTATTTTTGATAGTTCACATTCAAATAATCTTTAACATGTTCAACTTGACGGTTTTTCACTCCTCAGTATCAATTCAAGTACTGGTCACCGGAAGCCCACGCCAGTTAGAACGTCTGAATAATTCGCGTATATAAATATATTGCATAACTGATTTTAAATTATTTCCTAGCCAATCAGAACATAATAAAAACATAAATATTAAATTGTTTATTTTTCAAAATGTATTTAATTTATTATCATTTGTCATCAGTGATTTCAAACCATCAGAATTATCTAAACGTGAATTATTAGATCAATATTTGCACCTAAATAATAATTGATTTAATAGAATTTGTGTAACTAATACCGACCAATCAGATTTCTTTAATAAGTGATTTGCTAGTCTACTGATGTTTCACTTCATTTAACAATACATTTAAATAAATATATTATTTCTTTGATATTTTTCAAAGTTAAATCTCGTATCGATGTGTTGGGGTTAAGGTAAAGAAGTGCAGAAATAAAATTGAAACATAATTATATAAATTTGACTGAAAAACAAGTAAAATTAATTAAAAAATTTGAAAAATCTAAAAGCCAATATTTGTATAAATAAGAAAAATTTAAAGTTTTTAATGTAAAGACAATTTTAATATTTTTAATTGACAAATTAATTGTGAAAATACAAACTAATTAATTAAAATTTTGATGAAAGACAGTGAAATAACTTTTTGAGATATTATCGAAAATTTGGAAAAATCATTGAAGAAAATCGTTTTGAAATTTAAAGATATTTTACAAACCAATTATTCGCAAAACTATTTTACTAAATTGTCATTGCGGATCATAGCGCATTTCAGTGGAACAGAAATTTTATAACATATTAACTTGTTAAAGTGAATATACGAATCTTTAGCATTGATACTAAAATAGAAAAATCTGTAAAAGACAGTTTATTTAACAACTAAAGATGGAATTCTTTCACATTTTTGAGGAAATTTGGAACTTTATTACTACAATAAAATCTCTTAACTTTTCTCAATAACGATATCAACCAATAGATTGGCAGAAATGTGAAATGCTTTTTATTCATTTTTCGGTATCCTCAATGTCTTTCTTTTAACTAGCCATTAAGCAAAACTTAAGGAATATCAAAAAAAGAGAATTTAGTTCCAAACTTTATGTTAAAATGAGAACCAAACGATATAAAGATGATAACCCTATTGATGTGTTTGTAGGATAATAGAACTGAGTAAGATAATGATGAAACATCTATGTAAAGGCTTATAAATGATATGATGTTAAGCAGTTTTGTTCCCAGGAATAATGTGTTTGTTTAATTAAATTAATAACAAATTAATTATTTAAATAAATGATGTTTCCACAACAATTATACTTTTAGTTTACTGCAATAATGTTTTATTAATTTAATAGCTAATTCAATAATCAATTTTATAATTTCTCATTCAAAGAACTTAAAATGAATTAAGAATCCTTAGCTTAAAGTGATCAAGTTTTTTAAAAACTAGTAACACATTAGCGGACAGAATTTTCTTGGATTATTTATTTGTGCATTAATTTAATCCATAAATTACTAGAAAAGTTTATTTCTAGTAAATTAATTAAAGAAAATATTTTTTGTACTATAAATATTTTGATACAAGATTTGTTGCTGACGAGTAGGAAAGCGCTATCTAATATGAAGTAGAGAAAGCTGAAAATTTCTGAAAATTTCTGAAAATATTGAAAGATTTTATAAGTTTTAATTGCGAAAATTTTAAAAGCGTTACATATCTAATGCGGGACACATTCGGGATAGTTTTCATTAATGAACAAACAACTCAAATCCACGCCAATCCTACATAATCCCAAACGTTCGGTCACTTTACTTGAGCTAGAAGTTAAAGATAAACAAGCTGTATGTGATTTGTAGAGCACACTATATACTGTACTGCCCAGATATTGATGTCACATAATAATATCTAAATCCTCTATAAATGAAAGAACTCATGAAGTATCTGATGTAAAAGTAATTTTGAATTAAATTTTACCGTAATTATCCGAATATAAGACGCATCATTAAAAATTGACTGAATTCAAGAAAATATAAGTAACCCAAATATAAGACGCATGTATAATTATTACATTACATTAAATTTATTATTAAATTTATTTTTTGTTTAAAATTAAAATTTCAGTTACCTAAATTCAAATTTAAATTTTTATTTCCCTATAATGTCTTCAAAACGCTGCAGTTATACGACAGGTTTCAAATTGAAGGTAATTGAAGCAGCCGAACGTATCGGAAATAGAGGAGCATCTAGAGAATATGGACTCAGTGAAGCTAATGTAAGGCGTTGGAGAAAAAATAAAAATACTTTAAAAGAGTGCAGATCCTCTACAAAAGCCTCTGGCAGAGGTCTGTTTTGTTTTTTGCCAAAATTTCCTTTACGCATGGCATACGGTGGCATCTAAATGCGTCTAATACCAGTAACCTCCTTGAATTTCGAAATTCATCTTTTCTATCATTAACACCAAATAGTCTTAATCCAATCCTTAGTCAACTCCTCATTCATCCATCCATTTTCTTGTGCTTGAAATGAAAAAAACATTCTGTAACTAAAAATAAACATTTTGTATTAATTTATACTTTATTTCCCTTGTCCATACCGGTTTTTCAGAAAATTTTCTGAGTAGGAAAAAATATTTCCTGTTATACCCATGTATAAGACGCACCACGATTATCATCCCCAAAAGTGATGAAAAAAAAGCGTCTTATATTCGGATAATTACGGAAATACTATATTAAGAAATTATTAACAGTCAATAAAACTACTTATTAAATAAATTTAAAATCTAAATTTAATTATCATCTAATAATTAATACAAAGAATAAGGCAAATTAATTCAAAAGTGTTGGGCCAGAACACAAACGGCCTTGTAAAATGTTTAAATGAATCGGTAACACACATGCAAATATAACATGCAGTTTTAAATTCAAACCTATTAAAACATCAAATAAACCCTATCAAATATGAGAAAAAAGATAATTACATATAAAATAATAAACATAAAAATAAATTAAAATGATAACAAAATGCAACAAGATCCGCACGATATAAATACAAACATAACACGAAAACCCAACAAATTCGACCGAAATCTGATAATTTAACAAAAATGGAAAATTTCATGAAAATGAAATTTAAATCAAAGAATTTGAATTAGAAATAATTCAATAAAAATTCCAATTAAAAATTATTAAAATAAATTAGAAAATAATAAAAATAAAGATTAGAATACACTAGAAAATATCAAGGTCGAATTTTGTTTTACTAAATTAAAAAGAACACGCGAGGTTAGGGACAGAAAATAGGTATATATACCGATGCATTTTCACATAAAAAGATCCTCTACAAAGGCCTCTGGCAGAGGTAGGAAATTATTATGGAAAGTGAAGATGAAAATAATGGTCTCTATAATGAAAAAACATTCTGTAACTAAAAATAAACATTTTGTATTAATTTATACTTTATTTCCCTTGTCCATACCGGTTTTTCAGAAAATTTTCTGAGTAGGAAAAAATATTTCCTGTTATACCCATGTATAAGACGCACCACGATTATCATCCCCAAAAGTGATGAAAAAAAAGCGTCTTATATTCGGATAATTACGGTATTGTGTATTATATAGATTTGCACAGTATATTTAATGGGCTTTCAAATATGATGTTTCCACAACAATTATACTTTTAGTTTACTGCAATAATGTTTTATTAATTTAATAGCTAATTCAATAATCAATTTTATAATTTCTCATTCAAAGAACTTAAAATGAATTAAGAATCCTTAGCTTAAAGTGATCAAGTTTTTTAAAAACTAGTAACACATTAGAGGACAGAATTTTCTTGGATTATTTATTTGTGCGTTAATTTAATCCATTAATTACTAGAAAAGTTTATTTCTAGTAAATTAATTAAAGAAAATATTTTTTGTAAGTAGTGGGATGTGTCACATCCAGCAAAGTACACCCCCGGCTGAGAGAAAATTTTTCTAAGTCCAAAAGTACAAAAAATTTTTAAGACAAAGACAATGACTCATTCAAGGTCATTGGATGACTCACCATATTTTTTCAAGGTCATTTAAACAAAGACCATGACTCATTCAAGGTCATTGGATGACTCACCATATTTTTTCAAGGTCATTTAAACAAAGCCCATGACTCATTCAAGGTCATTGGATGACTCATCATATTTTCCAAGGTCATTTAAACAAAGACCATGACTTATTCAAGGCCATTGGATGACTCATCATATCTTTCCAAGGTCATTTAAACAAAGACCATGACTTATTCAAGGCCATTAGATGACTCATCATATTTTTCCAAGGTCATTTAAACAAAGACCATGACTCACTCAAGGTCATTGGATGACTCATCATATTTTTTTCAAGGTCATTTAAACAAAGACCATGACTCACTCAAGGTCATTGGATGACTCACCATATTTTTTCAAGGTCATTTAAACAAAGACCATGACTCATCCAAGGTCATTGGATGACTCATCATATTTTTTCAAGTTCATTTAAACAAAGACCATGACTAATTCAAGCTCATTGGATGACTCATCACATTTTTTCAAGGTCATTTAAACAAAGACCATGACTCATTCACGGTCATTGGATGACTCATCATACTTTTTCAAGGTCATTTAAACAAAGACCATGGCGCATTCAAGGTCATTGGGTGACTCATCATATTTTTTCAAGGTCATTTAAACAAAGACCATGACTCATTCAAGGTCATTGGATGACTCATCATATTTTCCAAGGTCATTTAAACAAAGACCATGACTCATCCAAGGTCATTGGATGACTCATCATACTTTTCAAGGTCATTTAAACAAATACCATGACTCATTCAAGGTCATTGGATGACTCATCATATTTTTTCAAGGTCATTTAAACAAAGACCATGACTCATTAAAGGTCATTGGATGACTCATCATATTTTTCAAGGTCATTCAAAATTTCTCAAGGTCATATTATTTTTAAACATTTTTAAATTTTTAATTTACTACTTATAAAAAATAAGCAGTATATATTTGTAAATTATTATTATTATTAATATTATTACTATTATTATTATTTTTATTATTATATTTATTATTATTATTATTTTTATTACTATATAATGAAAACCAAGACATATACAACAAATTTATTATAAAGAGATAATTCTACTATAGTAGTATTGTCGAAGAGCTTTATTCAAAGCCCATTCCACATACTTCCGATATCGGGAAGCGCAGCAATGACATCCATCACCACAAGGGTATTCGGGTTCTATATCTTTTGACAAATTGTTTTGTTCGATATCCCATAGGAACTCATCGATTACAGTAAATATCCATATTGATGTATGATTGAATATCAAGTCTGGAATTATTGATGCTGGCTTATCCATGATTCCATGTATTTCTGGATAATAGAATTCCAGACGTTCTTTAATAACTTTAAAATAATCATCTAAAAAACAAGTAATAATAATAATAATAATAGTAATAATAAATTACCATAATGTTTAATTTCATTCATAGCTTGAACTGCACTCGGTATAACCATTTAAATGATAATAATTGAAATAACAATTAATATTATACTAATTTAGAGACACACACACACACAAATCTTTAGCTATAAACAATAAATATTAATTTATATAGATTTGAAAATGATTAAAGAAATTTTAATAATATTATTAGTTTTTAATATGGCCAACTCAATTGTTGTAACCGTTCAAGGTAAAAATTCAACAAGATGTGTATGTCCTGATACCGCTGTATTGATGGATATTTTGTATATGATAGATAGGCCTAGATATTTGAAAACTCCAGTCAAAAGATTATCTGAAAGAATGAGTAATTTAGAATTCCGATTTGAACATAAATATGAGACTTTAAAAAGAGCTAAAAACGAATTATATGATGATATTATATATCTAAATATGACCATTGGTACTATCAAAAATGAATTAAGAAAATCAGTATTAGAATTGAAAGAAAATCGTAAACTTAATGAAAAAATGATGAATCAAGTTCAATATAGTATAAAATTTTATTCTAATAAAACATCTGATCAGTTCAATCGTATAATGAAATTACAACAATCGGTTAACAGTGGTGGCAACAACTTGAAAGAAGTTAACAGTGCCAACAAATCATCATTGCCATTTCCATTATATATTTTTACATATTTTCTTAGTATTACATGATTCTGATTGGTCGAATATAGTATAAATAAGCTTACACTTTCATATATTTTTATAAAATGACAGAAACTAAATTTTTTATAACTTTGTTGAATGAGCTGGTCTCTAATAATAGAGAAGAAGATGAAATCATTAAAAACATTAAATTTATGGTAAACCGTACCGAGAAAATCGTTGAAGACATCCCATTCGATTATGAAAAAATTCTCAATTTGCCACCATTGGAGAGAAAGAAGGCATTCCAATCAATATTTAGTTACATGTTCGATGAAAATAATAAATGGATGCGAATAATAGTAGGATTAATGTACATGAAACACATGATATTAAAATCTGGATCCGACTATGAAAATTATTTCCAATGGTCTATAGAGGTATATTACTTTATATTGTTATTAATTTATTATTATTTAGGTGATAGAAACAAAAATTGATCCGTGGGTAGAATCAAACGGTGGATGGACAGCTATTATTCAAGTTGCCGCAGAAGCCAAACGCTCTGATATTTATATCGAGAATTGCAAATTTCTATTAAAACTATTCACTGGAGCATCTGTTTTGTATTTATGTAACAAGGTTTATCGTAGATTTTAATAAATATTTCTTTGTTATTATTATTAATAAAAAACTACATTTTTAAAGATTTATTGATTATTACATGTACATTGTTCATCACCACAAGATTCTATCATAATATTTTCTATAACATGATCAATACAATTCTTAAATTCGGTAGGCTCATCTTTAATAATTTCGGTAGCTTCTTCAACATTAATAATTTCTTCAGAATCATTAATAATTTCAGTATCTCCATCATTAACAATTTCATCACTCTGACATCCAGAATCACTCTGACATTCAGATTCGCAATCCGATTCTTTACTCAATGCTTCAACTAGAGTCAACATATCTCTAATTTTTACACCGGTTATTTCTTCAAGTTTATCAAACAAAAAGTTTATTAAATATTCTAAACCAAAATTAATTAATTATTTTATATTTTATATTTTACCTTTTTCAGACATCATTTTAACACTATTTTAAAACTAATTATAATTTTGTTTATAGAATAACAAAGAAACATTAATACATTTATTAAACACTAAACACTAAAATAACTGTGAAAGTCTAGCAGTAACAATTTTCCAGATTGGAGAAAGCACATCGTTTTGATCTGCTTTATATCCTTGGATTGTTATTGTTATATACCAGTTTTCCTGTTCTTTGAATCCAATTTCTGTAAATGCATCATAATATCTGGTATATTGACTCGTGAAGAAAGCATTTTCATTGCATTTTAAATTGGAATTGATCTTTTTGAACGTATTATCAATATCCTTGATATCTAACATTGAGAGAGTGCCAGCGAGAGATTGAAATTGAGTCTTATTGAGTTTGACCGGATTTGCCAATTGCATATTAATAGGCTCCTTTAAAAAATACATTTTATAATTGTGGAACATCTGAACTGGTTGGACACTTATTTTCTTGGTCATGTTTGATTTATGATCTCTATAAGGTGGTGACGCACTTTTACACCCTTGACAGATAATGATTAACCAATCAGAATCATGCATGATTACAAAGACAATTCATGATAAGTGCATGATAATTGCAAGATAAGTGCGTGACTGGAAAACTGTATGTAAATTAACCCGTTGAGTTTACATATATGATTTTACACATACCATCTATATAAAATGTATTATTAATATCACGTGTTTTATTATCATTATTATTATTATTGTTATTATTATTTTAATTATCATGATTTTTATGATTATTATTATTATTATTGTGATACTAATAAAATTACTATTTTTATTATTGTTACCACCATCAAAATAAAACTATTACTATCAAAAACATTCATTATTATTACCAAAATAAAACTAACAAAACAACAAAAATAAAATACAAAAACATTTATTACCAACAATAAAACTACCAAAACAATCAAAATAAAATACATTTATTGTCGTAAAAGTTTCATTTTTTGAAAATTTCGTATTGAATTTGTAAGATTCCATTCGACATAGCGCTGATATCTGAAATCACAACAGCTACACCCCAGAATGCAGGGGTATTCAGTTTCCATCTCCTTGACCATTCGGTTTATTTCATTATCCCAAAGGGCTTGCCTAATCAGATTGGAAATATCGATTCTTGTTTCATTGTATATTAGCTGTTGATGCATTGACGGTTCTTGATTCTTCAAAATCTCCTTTATTTGAGGATAGTAATAAATAATACGATCGATTATCATTGGGGCATATTGGTCTAAATAAAATATAAAAAAATGAAATAAAACTGATAAATTTACCGTATTCAGCGATATTTTTCTTTGGCATAGCATACATAATATTTTCCATTTTAAAAATGAAATAAAATGAATAAGCAAGTTGTTTTAATCAATCATTAACCAATCAGATATCGACCAATCCGGTGATTTCATTTTGTATGTCACAAACAATATTTTTGTACTCTAGATTTCGCACCCCTAATATGACTATTTTGCCACTAGCAAACACGTTAACACACATTGGGTTGTATTTTAAAAGCCTCAGTGCAGGAAATAATTCTGGTTCGAACATACAAAGACATTTTGTTGACATGTTGTATAGATTGATAGATTGTCCTATATCCATGGTAACTGTAATTGACTGTATTTTAATATCCTTTATTCTATATTGTAATTTATTGACATCTAAAGGTTTCTTACATCCCATGATTCTGCATTTGCCGGATTTGAAAAATATTATAGGATAGTTTCCACTCCTATCTACAATCTATAATTAAACAATAAAGAAATATTAAGCTATGTATATATAATTTTTAGGAAGAGTTCATTAAATCATATAATATAAACAAAAACCTATAATTATACAAATTAATAATGGAATTAAGAAATGATGCGGTATATCAAATCGTCGGCCCAAGTGATAGTGGTAAAACTATGTTTGTGTGTAAATTACTGAAATCTAATTTATTTCAAACAAAATTCAACAAGATTTATTGGCATAGGGGTGCAAATGAAGAACATGGATTAACTCAAGATAATTTCTGTAAATTGAAAAACATGAAAATAGTAAAGGGTTTCGATAAAAACTGGTCAAGTCGATTAAGGAAAGGTGATGTCATCCTTATTGATGATTTGTATCAGGAAGCTAATAAAGAAAAGGATTTTAATAATTTATTCACAAAAATCAGTAGACATGTCGGTGTTACTGTGATCTTTATTACTCAAAATCTATTTCATCAGGGTGGCGCCCATCGAACAAGGAATTTAAATGTTCAATATTTAGTTATTTTCAAGAATCCTAGAGATGCAACAGTTATTGATTTTCTTGCTCGACAGGCATACCCTAATAATCGTAATTTTCTCATCAGTGCATTTCAAGATGCTACAAAATCACCACATGGATATATATTTCTTGATTTCACACAACAATGCAATGACGATTTACGGGTAAAACCGATATTTTCAATAAAGAAGGTGCCATGGTATATAAACAAAGTTGAAAACTTTAACATGTAAAAATGTTTATGAAATCCAGGCTTAAAAATATCCGAAAACATAGGCATAATATTAAAAAGACAATAAATAAAGTTCCACCAAAAACCAGTTATACACCATCTAAAAAGCTAATAACCGAGAATTACCCTGCAATGAATCTTATTTCGAAAAACATTATTAAAAAGAGTAAGAAAACAGTTAAAATTGTAAAAAATCATAGGAGTTTCCCATATTTTAATGCATTGTTAAAGGCTTCGAGTATGAAACGAATGTCTATTTTACAATCTTTTCCAACTTTCGTTGTCGATGATTTACTCAAAATTCTATTAAAAGTAGTCAGAGGTAAAATTAAAATCAGTAATTCTAAAAAACTAGTATTGAATAAATATCGTAAGCCTTTGTTATCACTAGTAAATAATAAAAATCGTAAGCAAATGAGAAAAATCATATATAAACAGCAAGGTGGTTTTATTGGAGCAATGTTACCATTAGCATTATCATTATTATCACAATAAACGATGGGGCAATCATTACCTAATGTTAAATTAAAATTTAAATCATCTTGTTGTAATGGAGAAGATTTGGACGAACCCAGAAGACGAAGCAGGTTTCGGTGGAGTGGCAAAGTTAAAGAAAAGAATCCCAAAGTCGAAAAAGGAAACGCAAAAGTGGTTGTCAGATCAGCTTGCGTACAGTTTAAACAAACCAATGCGGAAAAGATTTCCAACAAAAGCTTATAAGACATTCGGTATTAATGATTTATGGCAAATGGATTTGATGGAGATGATACCGTATTCGAAGATTAACAAGGGTTATAAATATATTTTAATGTGTATTGATGTTTTCAGTCGTTTTGCTCGCGGTGTACCAACAAAGACAAAATCTGCCGAGGAAATATCTAAAGCAATTAACTCAATGTTTAAAAATGAGCATCCAGATAATTTGCAAACCGATTTAGGTATTATTATTATTATTATTATTATTATTATTATTATTATTATTATTATTATTATTATTATTATTATTATTATTATTATTATAAATATTATTATTTTTATTAATATTATTTTTATTATTAATATTATTTTTATTATTCTTATTATTATTATTATTATAGGCAAGGAGTTTTACAATAGTAAAGTTAAGCAAATCATGGATCGTCTGAAAATAAATCATTATTCTGTACATTCTCAATACAAAGCCGCACATGTTGAAAGATTTAACCGGACATTGAGGGATAGATTGAAGAAATATTTCGTGCATCAAGGTAATAAAATATGGATAAATGTATTACCGAAAATACTTGTTAGTTATAATAATTCATCACATCGAGGTCTGAATGGTTTGAGACCCGTAGATATCAGCTCGAAAACATTAGCTAAATCAGTACGATCTAAAACAGTTGCTATTACAAAACCAAAATATAAAGTTGGTGATCACGTTAGAATTAGTAAAATATCTGCTTCACCTTTCATCAAAAATTTCGATAGTAATTGGAGTGATGAGGTATTTCAAATTACTAAAATTAATACTAAACAGAGTCCTGTAATGTATGTTATTAAAGATAGTGATAACAATTTAATACAAGGGAAATTCTATGAACAGGAATTACAAGTTATTTCCAAACCTACAGTGTTCAGAATTTAGAAAATATTGAAAACTAAAATGATGGGTAAGGATAAACAATACTATGTCAAATGGCATGGATATCAAAAACCCTCATGGATATCATCAAAAGACCTAGTAAAATGAGTTTCTATACAATTTTACCGAGTAATAGTTGCCCACTAATCCATCCGGAAAATCAAGCAAGTAAATTTATGGTTGATCTTCAAAATCCCATTTATTTACATGGAAATTGGGAAGTTGCTTTGCAAGACTTTACATTTGTGTACAATACATTCCCATTTTATAGTCATTGTAAAATCGGATTCAAGAAACGTGTACCCAAAACCTGTAGTGGTATTTTCTCAATTAATAATTTTGAACGATATTGTCATATTCCGAATCAGATTTTAGATGAAAATTGTGGCATGTTTTTCAAAGATGGATTGAATGTTAGTTGTGATTATAGTCCATTTACAATAAAGTTTGAAAGTATTGAGGATGCCAAGCGAATGGGTTGTGATAAGCTTAGCATTGTTGTTCCTGGTACTGAATACCTAATACGTTTCAAAACATTTGATGAAAAAAGTGTAACAATCGAAAACATCAAAATATCACTATCATATATTAATGAAGTTGAAGAGACATTTACATTTACTAATGATTTATATATTAAACACTTGAAGAATTACATAAATATATTTCATTCAATTGTTTACATATATTTAAAACTATTGAATTTGTTAAAGATCGATTATGTAAATTCAGTCTGAATAATAACATTTGTGAAATTACATTTGATAAAAATTTGGCTAATACATTGCGATTAGATAAGCAAACATATAGGACAAGTGCTTTTGGTGTACGCAAACCAAAAATAATAAAACTTCATAGGCAAATGTTCATATATACTAACATCATCGATCCTATAATTGTTGGTGATTCTTTGGTTCCTCTATTGAAATCTGTGTGGGTTGATAAACATGATCAGGATGAAGTTGTCAATATAAATATCGATAATCCCATGTACTTACCGGTATCAACATCATGTATAAACAATATAGAAATAAATATTCGTGATGATAGCGGTAAATTTATTGAATTTAGTAAAGATACAAAAACTCATTTGACATTACATTTTCGTAAATTAGATGGCCAATAACGATATTATTAGTATGTATAGTGGTAGCCAAAGTGGTGGCGAATTACCATATTTTATTGGTAAACAGTATGGATCAGGTTGGTTGAGAACAATTGGTAGATTTGCACTTCCTATTCTTAAACGCCTTGGTAGTTTTGGTATGAAAACTGCTAAAGATGTGATAATGAATGAGCAGAAAATATTACCATCGCTGAAATCAAATGCATTATCCGAGTTAGGGAAAGTTCTACCTAGTGTTGCAGGTATGATTCAAAAACCTGAAGCACCGGCTCAAAAACGTAAAAGACCTCATAAACATATAAACAAACGAATGAAAGGACATTGAACTATATTTCAAAAATGATTTGTGGTAAATCTGAATTGTGTTTATTTGATAGACCATCTCCCCAAGCAGTAATTGAAATGGGGGCCTTTGAAGAGGTATTCCCGATGAATTCTATTATGGATAGTAGAACTGATATTGAATTTTATATTAATGGTTCCCAAACTGAATATTTAGATTTGAATGATACATTGTTAACTGTTCAGATCAAAGTTGTAAATAAAGATAGAAAACCGTTGGGTGAACCTAGTGATGTAATACCAAACAATTTCTTGTTTCATACACTTTTTAAAGATGCAGTTCTCGGATTTAATAATATCAAGATTGAGGGTGGAAACAGTACATATATTCACAAAGCTCTAATAGAAACTATTATAAATTACAATAGCGATACTAAAAATACATGTTTAACTCCTATGGGTTATGGTAGTGATGATGATAGGAAAAAGTGGATTAAAGGTTCGAAATTATTTACCATGTGCTCATCATTACAACTCGATTTTATGGATCAACCGAAATATTTACTCCCAGGTGTTAATGTACACATTAGATTGAAAAGATCTGATTCGACATTATCACTAACAAGTGCCACCACCGCACCAATTCTTCAATTAGTTGATGCAAAATTATTGGTGAGAAGAGTTCGGGTTGAGCCCTCTGTATTAGCCGGTTATCAATTGGGGCTTAATTCTAAGCATGTAATATATCCATTGAAAACAAAGGAAATTGTTCAATTTGCTATTGCTAAAGGTTCAGCTTCTTTCTATAAGGAACAAATATTTGGAGATAGAAGAATGCCCAACTTTATATTGGTAACATTTCAAAGTGAATCTCAATATAATGGATCATACTTAACATCGAGCTCAATTTTCAAAAATTTTGGTGTAACATCGCTAACTTTATCGAAAAATAGTGATTATAGAGAAACATATACTCAAGATTTCGATAATGATAATTATTGTGCTTCATATATGCAGAGTATAGTTAGAAATATGGGTTATTTGGATAAAAACCTTAATTCTTCACATTTGTTTTGGCACCCGATTTCGATTTAAATCAGAGTCAATTACCTCAAAATGGTAATTTACGATTAGATATAAAGTTTGCTAAAGCTACAACTGAACCGGTACATGTTGTAATATATGGAGTATTTGAAAATGAGGTTCAAATAACTGCAAACAGAACAGTGTTGGTTTGAACAGAGTTCAAACATTGTTGGTTTGAAAACTTTGGTATAAATGTATAGATAATTTATGATAATTTGTCATGGAGTAAGTTTTTAAATGTATTATTAATATTATTGATGTAGTTCTGTTCAGGACTATCGAATTGGAAAACAAATACTAGGACATGAATTTTTAGGGGTTTTTCCTCTTGATAAAATTCCATATTTACATAATAATCAAGCCATAATCGTCAATACTCAATCATCTCATCTCGGTGGAGAACATTGGTTAGCAATATATATGAAACCTAGCAAGATATTTGTATTTGATCCTATGGGTTTCTATTATCCGGCTTTAATGGTTTCGAAATTGCAAACAATGGGTAAACCTATTGTCTATAATAAAACTATGTATCAAAAACCATGGACCTTAACATGTGGTCAACATTGTTTAGCTTGGTTATTATCCAAGAGATTTGATGATTAATAAATGTATTAATGTTTATTGTTATGTTTTAACTATTAATATTTATATTTATTATTATTATTTTTATTATTCTTATTATTATTATAATAATTATTATTATAATTATTATTATTATTTTTATTATTATTATTATTTTTATAATTATTATTATTATTATTATTATAATTATTATTATTATTTTTATTATTATTATTATTTTTATTATTATTATTATAAATATTATTATTATTATTATTTTTATTAATATTATTTTTATTATTATTATTATAAATATTATTATTATGTGTTTAATTAAAGATAAGCTAATGCATCATCACAAAGACTATGCATGATAAGTGCGTCATCACAAAGACAGTGCATTATAAGTGCGTGATTATCACATGATAAGTGCATGCATACACAAAATTGAATAAAGAAAACACATGCAAACTCAATGTATGTATGTGATTTACAAAGAAAACACATACAAACAAAAGTATGTATGTGATTTACAAAGAACGCATGCAGTCACAGTGTAGACTGCATGTGTTTTACAAAGAAAACATGTCTAAAAATCTCTCACCTATATGTGTGTATTGCTTAAATGTGATTGGCTAAATCCTGAAAATATTATTCTCTTTATAAACATTGACAAATGTAGAATTTGTCACAATTATTTCAAAAATTTCTGAAGCGCAATTTTCAAAATGAACAATAATATTTTAAGAAGTATTCTCGAGAATGAAACTGGTAAGGATTTTTTATTAATTTTCCGTATAATTTTGCTGTTTCGGAGGAAGTTCTTGAGACTACTTATGAGCTGCCTCCAATTTGGGAGGACGTAAGTGAAGATGAGTACGATAGGGCACAACTAATCTGTACGCAGCAAAACTGTAGGACTTTGCGTGATTATATGTTAATTTACCTTAAACTTGATGTATTCCTCCTTGCGGACTATTTTCAACAATTCCGTGCCAAGGTTATTGTTTACAATGGTCTTGAACCTCTAAACTTTTATGGAATTCCGGGTATGTCATGGGCTTCAGCGCTTATGACATTAACGGAACCCATTGAACTTTTACAGGACATGGAAATGTTCAATTTTTACGAAGGTGGAATACGGGGTGGGTTAACATTTGTTAACAAACATTACATTGCTGCTTCGGAGGATACAGAATTATTGTACATAGATATAAATAATCTGTATGGTTGGGCTCTCAGCCAAAGTCTTCCTTACGCTGATTTTACTTGGGTGTATGATGGTTTGGATGAGGTTTTGAATGAATGTGTGAATGTTGTGGATATTGAAATCCTTCCATATGGATATACTATGGAAGTTGATATCGAGATTCCAGATAATTTACATGATTTTTTAAATGACTTTCCGATTGGACCGGAAAAGATGTGCCCACCAAATTCAAAAGTTGAGAAGTTAATGCTAACGCATTATCCTAAGAAGAACTATGTTCTTCATTGGAGGCTTCTCAGGCTTTATCTTTCTCTTGGGGCTAAGGTTACACATATACATAGAGCTATTAAATACAAGCAAGCTCCTATTTTTAAACATTATATCGATAAAAACACTAACTTGCGTGCAAATGCAGTTAGTGAATTATATAGAGATTTATTTAAATTGTATAACAACAGTCTGTATGGTAAATCTGTTGAGAACCTTAAAAAGAGGATGAATTTGCGATTATGTAATTCAGCTGAAAAGTTAATTACATATTCGTCAAAACCGGCATTTAGAAAAACAATAGAGATTACTGATGATCTTTTTGCCGCTCATCTTAATAAGGACTCAATATGTTTGGATAGACCTAGTTATATCGGTCAATCAGTTCTAGATTTATCCAAACTACGGATGTACCAGTTACAGTATGTTGAGTTACAAAAATATCGTGATATTTATAATTGTGATATCAATCTAGTAGCGGGTGATACAGATAGCTTCTTTTTGGAGATAAAAAATTTAAAATTAGAAATTTTATTAAAAGCGATGATTTCGAATGATCTGTTAGATACATCAAATTATGATCCTTCTCATCCTTTATATTCTAGACTACTTGACTCGGTTATTGGCAAGTTCAAGGATGAGAGTAAAGGGTTAGGATATAGCGAGTGGGTTTTCTTGCGCCCTGAATGTTATAGCTTGCTAGGAAATAAATCAACAATGCGAGCTAAGGGTGTAAAATTACCGGGTACCGACATTAAACACCAATTATATTTGAATTGTTATAATAACAATACTATTATGTCGGTACCTCAAACTAGGATAGGAACCCGAAATCACCAGCTGTTCACTTTTAAAAATTCTAAAATAGCATTAAATAATCATGACGATAAGAGAGCTTGGGTAGGGAAAAACTCGAGTTTTGCATATGGTCATTATAGAGGGGTTGATGTCCTTGATGTTGGTGGTAATATAATAATGCCTGAAACCGATCCAGCAGTTCGCAATCAGCAATTTGATGAGATATTTGACAATGTTATTGATATTTATTAACAAAATTGTATATAAAAATAAAAATTGTGAAAATTTCTCTTTGGTATTTTCATTTGTTATTATTATTTTATTATTATTATTATTTTTATTATCAATATTTTCATAATCAAATGCCAAGCGTGAAGAAACGTGAAATAAAACTTGATATTTGTTTAATTGTATTATTAATAATTGATTTACTTTTTATGAAGTTGTTGTTTTTTATATATAGTTGTTTTTATATAGATGTTTTTATGTATTTGTTTTATTATATATATATATATATATATATATATATATATATATATATATATATATGTATATATATATATGTATTATTAATAAAAAGTAATAAAAATAATGATAATAATATTTATAATAATAACAAATAAAAATAATAATAAAAAGAATAATAAATAAAACTTGTAATAAAAATTAAAACATGTAATAATAATAAAAAATTATAATCTTAATAAATAAAACTTGTAATAAAAATAAAAACATGCAATAATAATAATAAAAATAATAATAATAATAATAATAATAATAATAATAATAATGATAATAATAATAAGTAATAATAATAATAAAAATTATAATCTTAATAAATAAAACTTGTAATAAAAATTAAAACATGTAGTAATAATAAAAATAATAATAATAATAAATATAAAAATAGTAATAATAATAAATATAATAATAATAAAAATAATAATATTAATAATAATAATAAAAAATAGTAATAATAATAAAAATAATAATATTAATAATAATAAAAATAATAATATTAATAATAATAATAATAAAAAATAAAAATAAAAATAATAATATTAATAATAATAATAATAAAAAATATTAATAAAAATAATAATAAAAATAATAATAAAAATAAAAATAATAATATTAATAAAAAATTAAACTTGTAATAAAAATTAAAACATGTAATAATAATAATAATAAAAATTATAATCTTAATAAATAAAACTTGTAATAAAAATTAAAATATGTAATAATAATAATAATAAAAATTATAATCTTAATAAATAAAACTTGTAATAAAAATTAAAACATGTAATAATAATAAAAATAATAATAATAATAATAAAATAATTTACAAATATATACTACTTATTTTTTATAAGTAGTAAATTAAAAATTTTAAAATGTTTAAAAATAATGTGACCTTGAGAAAATTTGAATGACCTTGAAAAAATATGATGAGTCATCCAATGACCTTGAATGAGTCATGGTCTTTGTTTAAATGACCTTAAAAAATATGATGAGTCATCCAATGACCTTGAATGAGTCATGGTCTTTGTTTAAATGACCTTGAAAAAATATGGTGAGCCATCCAATGACCTTGAATGAGTCATGGCCTTTGTTTAAATGACCTTGAAAAAATATGATGAATCATCCAATGACCTTGAATGAGTCATTGTCTTTGTCTTAAAAATTTTTTGTACTTTTGGACTTTGAAAAATTTTCTCTCAGCCGGGGGGGAACTGTGCTGGATGTGACACATCCCACTACTTTTGTACTATAAATATTTTGATACAAGATTTGTTGCTGACGAGTAGGAAAGCGCTATCTAATATGAAGTAGAGAAAGCTGAAAATTTCTGAAAATATTGAAAGATTTTATAAGATTTAATTGCGAAAATGTTAAAAGCGTTACATATCTAATGCGGGACACATTCGGGATAGTTTTCATTAATGAACAAACAACTCAAATCCACGCCAATCCTACATAATCCCAAACGTTCGGTCACTTTACTTTAGCTAGAAGTTAAAGATAAACAAGCTGTATGTAATTTGTAGAGCACACTATATACTGTACTGCCCAGATATTGATGTCACATATAAATATCTAAATCCTCTATAAATGAAAGAACTCATGAAGTATCTGATGTAAAAGTAATTTTGAATTAAATTTTATTGTGTATTATATAGATTTACACAGTATATTTAATGGGCTTTCAAATATGAACTCAGAACACATTAAAAAATCATTTTGCTAATAATAGATTATTAATACGAATCATATGTAAATATTTAATTAATTCATACATTTCTTTTTTAAAAATATTGTTTTCTCCAGTTATTTTTAACTTTACCACAGTTATTTTTTATCAATTTAATAATCAATTTAATAATTTCTCTGTCAAACATTATTTATAAGCATGTATATATGTTATGCTGATTTTTGTGTTGCTTTTGTTAAATAAGAAAATAGGTAGGAGACTGCAAATACATATATTTTTGAACAGAGATTCTGATACAGAAAGAGCCTTGGAATTTCAAAGAACAATAAAAAGTAGATGTTGATCACAAATATCATATTACCAATGAAATATACCATCATTCTACTGGAAAAAGTCGTAATTATGAAATTTCTATTAGTGACTCTGATAATGATATTACACCACAAGTTGTGGTCCACAACCAAAGAAAATACGAATCCTAGCTTATGAAATATGACGAAGAATAAACTGTTTATGTTTATATCTTTTTTAATCTTTTTTTCACAGAACTTACCTACTATGTAAATCTAGGAATTGATGTAATGTAATGGAAGTAGTAGATGGATTTGAGATAACTAGATCAGGAGCCAACGGGCTCAACCCTTTATGCTTAGGATTTTCCTAAAATTCCTCAAAAAACTAGTATTTTTTGTAGGTCGACCAATATTTTTATGTAAGTTAATTCAAATTTATTGATTTTTTCATGAAATTTTCTATGCAGGTTAACTAATATTTGTATGTAGGTCAATTAATGTTTTTATGTAGGTCAATTAATATTTTAATGTGGTTTAACTCAAATTTATTGATTTTTCACGAAATTCTTGAAGCAAATGCAGGTTAACTAATATAATTATGTAGGTCGACTAATATTTTTTTATTTAAATCGACTAATATTTCTGTGCAGGTTAATTAGTATTTTTATGTAGGTTAAGTCAAATTTATTGATTTTACAAAGTCTTAATATAGGTCAATTCAAAAATTTTGTAGTTCAAAACTATATAAAAACTAGTTTTTTTAAGAATTTTTTAAAAAACCCCAGCAAGGGGTTGAGCCAGCGGATTCCTGATTTATCAAGCTTCCATCAATCTACTAATAGTGACTTAAGCCATGCTAAAATCAGAGTTAATAAAAATATATTGATCTGAGGATTATTAAGAATTAATTTGCCCTTATGTTGAAATCAAATATAAATAAGTTTCATATCACACAGTGAACTGCCTAAATTGTGATGTTACCTAGCAAATCGTCAAATAGAAGGATTCATAAAGTATAATTCGGATCGATTAAAATATCTAAATCCTCTTTGAATGAAATAATTCCAGAATAATCTGATGTTAAGCAATTGTTTTAGGCTTTAAACACAATAAAAGTCAATCTTGACATTGTTAATAATACGAATAATATGTAAATGTTTCATTAATTCAATTATTAATTTAATAATCAATTTGATAATTTCTCAGTCAATAAAAAAATATTCATATAGTCGACTGAATTAAATAATATTTTTAAATCTTATAGCTAAAAAATATACTAAATAAAAAATTTATTTATAAAATTTAAGTTTTAAATTAAATGTATATATTTTTAAAATTATTTTTAAACTTCTAAAAATGTCATAAAAAGTTATATTTTTTCAAAAAATGCTTTAAATATATTTTTTAATATTATTTGAAACAAACCAACTTTAAAAACAATTTTACAAAAAATATATTATTAAATTTATAAAATTTAAATATTTAAAATATAATATTACAAAAAATTTTTACATGTAGATAAAAATATATAAAATTTTAAAATAAAGTTGTTTTCTGTAAATATTTGTTTTATTTTAAAAAACTATTTAAAAACAGTTTAAACAATATAAAAGTATAAAAGTATGATTTAAAAAACCAACTATAAAATACATAAATTAAAATATTTTAAATTTATTTTCATACCATTTAAAATAATTTTAATTTTAAAAATAATTTACAAAAATAATATTTTTTAAATTAAAAATAATTGTAATTAATATTTTAAAAAAGTTTTAAATTTTATAGCTAAAAAAATTCAATATGTAGTTTTATCATAATTCCATAAAATTTTAAAAAACCATTATAAAAAAATTTTTATAAATTTAAAAAATTTTTAATATAATTTTAGTTAAAAAGGTTTTTTAATTTTTTTCAAAATATATAATTTTATGCAACTTTAAATATTAGCTTTAAAACATAATTTTTATTTTATAAATGGATTTAAAAATTTAAAAAATTATTTTAAACATAATTACATATAAAAAGATTTTTAAAAAAATTTTAAAATTGCAAATTTTTAATAATATAATTTTAAAATTGTTTTTTTAAAATATAATTTTTTTATTTATTTTATAAATTAATTCTATGTAATTTTTGCAGATTGAAATATATTTTTAAAATTATTTTTAACATGATTTTATACGATTATAAGAAATTTTAGAAAAAGGTAAAAATATTTTTTAAAAAAAATTTTAAAAATCGATTTTAAATTTATTTTTCTAAACATAATTTTTATAAATATTTAAATGTAATTTTTCGCAGATTGAATTATATTTTTAAAATTATTTTTAACATGATTTTATACGATATAAAAAATTTTAGAAACAATTAAAAATATTTTTTAAAAAAATATTTTAAAAATCGATTTTAAATTTATTTTTTCTAAACATAATATTTATAAATATTTAAATGTAATTTTTTGCAGAGATGGAAAAGTATTCCAGTATTTTAAATGCAAATTATAATAACCATGTGCTTTTATTTCTGAAATCGAAACCACTTTCAAAAATGAGCTAGACATTTCAGGTCTGAATTGAAAATTTCAGCTATTAACTTAAATGAAGTATATTTTACTTTTTCAAAACGGATTTTACTGAATCGGCTTGTTTATAATTTAAAAAGTTCAGCAATTCTTCAGGAATACCAAATTGAAACTGATTGAGTGCGTACTAAAAATGAAGAATCTTTTTTAATTTTTAACATTTTATTAAATATTTCAGTTTTTGAATTTTTGTAATCTAATTTTTAAATTTTATCTAAATAATTTTATTTTTATAAATCGGTGAAAAATTTATAAAAATAATGAAATACAAAAATTTAAATAATTTTTCTAGAAAATAGATAATTACTGTTAAATATTGTTCAAAAATATATTTCCTGTTTTCCAGAGTTTTATTTGACCATCTCAAAATCGATCTAGACGGGAAATCTGTGACTTTGATCAATTTACTTAACTTTCAAAGAATAATTTATTATATAATAAATAATAATCTACCTTCTTATTTAATTCTTCAAATTCGTTATATCTTCTTTCGACGGAATGACTATATTTACTTCCAACCCACACATCAATTTTATAAGCCTAAGTAAATGAATAATTATACAAACAATTTGAGTGAAATGTACAGTATAGGAACTATTGTTTTCAGATAAAACCTTTCTATAACTATCAATTCCTATTCTAATAGAGGAAATTTATTCAAAATATATTTAGGTCATTTGTGAGATAGCTTTAACTGATTGTTTTAAACAAACTATAGAAAAGAAATTTCGGTAAAAATATATACAAAATTCAAATAATAATTAATTATTAATTTTTTGTATATTGAATACAATCGAAATATGTTACCTGTAATAAATTTTAACAAGGGTATCGTAGCGGACCTCGCCTCTCTGTAGGCTAATTGAGCGGGTGCAAAAACAAGAGGATAGGTTACCGCGTTGCCTCCTGGCACGCCGATAACGCTACCTCAAGGCCGCGTATTTGGACCTTCTGCAACTGGGTAAGCTGCTTCTCTTCAGCCCATCCCATTGTGCCGCAGTCATCTTTTGGTAAATCTTTTTTGCTTTTCCTGGTTCGATCCAGGTTGCCTTGATCTGCTGAATCTCCTTATTTAATTGTGTAAGTTGCAGTTGTTGGTCTCTGTTGGCCATGCGTGTTTGGTGGAGTTTCTGTTGTAAGACTTGACCCGAATTCATGTCTAAATGTAGAAACCTCATTAAACTCATTATCTATTACCAAATGTCATCATTGTCATCCGTGTTATATTTAGCATCGGTGGTTGGAACCTATTTTCCTAATTTATTCTCCCTAAAGGGTATCAAAGCCAAGATAGAAATATCATTGAAGAACTATTACTAAACATTTATTACAAAACAATCATCTACGGTTAGATCAAGGACAGTTTGGATTGTATCTTCGGCTCGAGTGTTCATGAGCGTAGGAGTGATCACAATGATCGTCCAAATATCTTCCCTCATTTCGCAGTTCACGGGGAAGAATTTTCCGTGGAATTACCACCTTCATTGCCGTAGTCCGACCACATAGTTGCGGATCGTCCAGTTCATAAGATACATTGTAACTGGGGGCATACCCGTCTGTGCTGGGTATTTTGACCTCAGCAATATCCGCATTCACTTGCGCCAAGTACCGCCTGGCCTTTTCTACCTGACGGTCGGTTTCTTTTTGATGCTCCTCGATGCGAACTAATGGTAACTCGGCTTGGCCACGAACCTAACGGGCCGAGTTACGGCCGGGCTCCCGTTTTATGGCTACATAAGGGAGTTCCACTTCTTCTGAATTTCCTTGATTTCCGGATCTAGTCTCTTGAACGGGGGATATCGAAAACCCGGCGTCCCACATTGCTTGTCTGCACCTGGCGGCTGAGTGTGCAGGGAAACGTGCGATGATCCGGGACGCATCAATCCAGGAATTCTCTAAATTACAATACATCGATTATTACTTAGACTTGTACTGGTTCCTATTCTTAAGTGGTCTGGCTAGTGTGGGTAACTTCTTGTTATCTGGTTTTGCATGAGGAATGACCAAGTGGGTTGTATATTAGTCGGGGTCGTTCTTCGAGGTATTCTTGTGAACCTTGCGTGTATCGCTATAATTTGCTAGGTTTGTGGGATTTGACGCGACTCCTGTTCCTGTTCATCATCAGTTGCTCGTCTGCATTTACTATGGGGCGAGTTGGGTTGTTCGAAGTTCGAAACAACATTAACACAATACTATTTCGAGCATCTTTAATTTTGACTTCAAAATTTATTAGTTATTCATGGAGGGTTTCAAAACTTTCCAACCAACTTTACGTTATTGCAAGTGAAAATAAGTCTTAAATCCACCGGTTACGAGTTATCGTTAATTTGAGGGCTTAATCGACTATTTTTAACTACCGCCTGTTATTATCCTACGGTTTAAGTGAAACGCCAGTTGTGAAATCATATTATCATTCCATAGTTTGGATGTATGAAATTACAGATAATCCAATTAAATATCTCCGCTACCAGTTATGATTATAGTAAGGGTAGGCGAGAGTACTAATATTATCATTACTATATCAAAAACAAATTGGTTAAGCAACATTTTAATAAATCTACATGATATTATTACTGATTCAATTTAATTTCGTTATTAATGCCTCTGATTTTCAATGTCAAATAAAATAATGCTAATAGTATTATTATTAGTACCTTAAAAGTAAATTTACAGATTACCGCTACAAAGGTAATTCAGTCTAGCTATTACTACTTATCATTACCCTGAAAGTCAGAATAAAGAGAGATTACTAATATCAATACATTAAGGGTTTACCGATAGAGCATTATTATTAGATTAATTCAACTTCATCTCCACAGTTTATGATTGGATAAATATGGACAAATAAGCGTATTAATATTATTACTATTATTACATTAAGAGATACTCTACAGATATTTTACTATTCTAAACTGATCTCATTATTACAATCTACAATTGTCCCAATGGGCAAGGAAATTTGTTCATATTATTACTATAGTTACATTACGCGTAATATATGGATATTATTATTAATTTATTTAATAATGATTTCATACTTCTGCGGTTTCATGGTTTAGATAAATAAACTGGGATAAATTCACGAACTTCGTTTCTTATCGCGATTATGCAAAAGAGGCATACTGCATCTCTATTCTCATGGGTGATCGAGTTGTTATAGTCGACTAAACTGTCGTGACTTCAAAGGTATGCAAAGAGAAAATTTGTGAATGATAACATAACTTGGTTTATTCGAGCAAATGATGGTGCATTGAGTTTGCGTCTCCTCTTTATGTTTGTCTACGGGGACTTAGGTTATCTTAGAAGTTTTGGCATTAATTTGGGTGCTTCTATTGACAAATACGGTGAGCAAGATAATAAGATATATTTCAGAAAAATCCCATCAACTTTGTCATGCCCAGCCAGCGTCGTCATCAGATATTGAGCGGGATCGTCGTGTCGAGCTGTGTAACTAAGACTCGAAACCAATAATCAACTTCAAATCAGATATTTAAATTACCTTCTCGTGTATTGTCTTGATGTTCTGTTATCCCTGCTTTTTTCCTCCTTAGTTCCTCGGCTGGTACGTCTATATATTGCGAACTTCTGGCCATCAAAATTGTGGAAATTACTACCATTAACGTGTACGTGCCGTGTATATATATCGGGGAATGCACACCACGACGGTAAGTAGCATCGTCGACTCTCATCTATCTGCTAGCTGCTGGTGCATGTCACATGCTGGTGTGTCTTCATTTTTTGGTGAGTGAACGTGACATGCCGGTTAACATTTCGATTTTTAATGATTGACTTTTTAGTAAATGTCAGATCATATTTTAGTCAATATATGTCGTCGCTTGCACCGAATTTACATTTTGATCTCTAATATTCATCAGGGGAAGTTTCGTTGGATTTGCGTATTGAAGTCATCATCTCATTCAGCAAGGGATCAGTATTTGCTGCGATATTTATTCATGTATTGGAGTGCACTATTAGTTCAGGTTATATTTTATTTATCTATATTCTTTATTGTGTGATTTCTAGATATTTTATTCCGTATGCTTGTTCAGAATCTTCGCTCTGTTTCTCGAATCGTTTCGAGTTATATTTCGGAAATATGATTTTATTTTTATTTGTGCTGAACTTATTGTGAATAAATTTTTAATTTCTGTTGATTATTATTTGAATCAGGAGTTTTATGGGTTATTGGGATTTATTCAGTCAAACATATGGTCTATTTAATCAATGGTAGAATCCTTTCCTCACTAAAGTTATTCAGTTAGTTCTAAGTGTTCATGATGATTCTTTTAATCATAACAATTTGGACATTTTCATAATATTAAGGGTCCTCATGAATTTTCGATAAGTATTATTTTTCCCCATTTATTTAAAATTATGAATATCGGTCTTCGGGGACGGAATTTTTGATACGTATTTCACTGAGTGTTTAGAGTGGTACATTTATATGTTTTCTCGATTTATCAGGGTATAAGGGTACATAATCAGGTTTATTGATTTGAGAACTAATAACTGATTTAAGATTTAAAAGATAATTTTATCATATCACCTCAAAAAATTGTGATTGGTAACTTTGAAACTGAAAAACTGATTAAAATTATGTGAAAATGAATCGGTATATATACCTATTGTAAGACCCTAACCTTGCTTGTTAAATTTGATGTAGTAAAATAAAATTTGACCTTGTGATTTTCTAGTATATTCTAATCTTAATTTTATTATTTTTGTAATTTAATTTGACAAATTTATTTTTAAATATTTTAATTGAATTGTTTCCAATTCAAGTTATTTAATTTTAGTTACATTTATATGGATTTTTGCATTTTTTGGTAAATTGTCAAATTTCGGTCAGATTTTCATGTTCTCATGTTATTTCTATGTTTATTTCGTGCAGATCTTGTTGCACTTTGTTATTATTTTAATTTACTTTTGTGTTTCTTGATTTTATATTTAATTGTTTTCTCTCTCATATTTTGACATGGTTAGTTGATGTTTTATGGGTCTGATTTTGAATCTGCATGTTTGGCCCAACACTTGGATAAATAGCTATATCCGATAGCTATGTGGGGTTAGCGGTTTCTAACCATGACCCCTTTACATACACGCTTTCTACCCTCCTCTGGTTACCCCTTGTTAGGCAACGTTGATAATGTAAAGAATGGTTCTGTGACCGCCAAAGGTGAGCTTTATTTCTAAAACTGCTAAGGCCCGGTCTACAGCTAGGTTCAGCGAGCTACCGCTAGAAAGTGTATGCCCCACTTACTCTTTTAGGTCCCTAACTTCCTTTTTATTTTTAATTAATCAACCTATTTCTTATTTTATGATGAATTACTTTGAGAAAAAAAAACAATAAACGACTTAAACTTAAACATTTATTGTAATATTACACGCTACTATTATGTTATTACAGATTATTGGTTGTTTTTGCTTGTTGAAGTCGCCTACCCTCACAGTCAGCTTGACCTGGCCTGGAATAAGCTTTTGGTTTTTTCTTTAGTTCCTCGAGACGACCTTAGTCCCGGTAGGCGAGTTGTGCAGAAGCAAACCCCAAGGGGTCAGTTACCGCACTCCCCTCTTGGCTTGCTGACACCGCGACCTCCAGTCCTCGGATTTGAATTTGCTGGACCTGAGTCAGCGCATTCTCCTCTTTCCACCCCGCTGGGCCGCAGTAAGGCGTTGATAAACATTTTTCACCTGTGAGGGTTCGATCCAGGTGGCTTTACCCGTTAGAGTTCCGGATAACTGTGCTTGCTTCTGTTGGAGCTCCTAATTCTCCTGCCGTAATTTTTGCAACTCCTGGCCGATAGACTGAATTGCTTCCATTGCTAAATTCGAATACAAATATATCAAATAGTTATGCGATCTGTAATTTGCGATATTGATTGTAATAATAATAATATTACACAGCATAAAAGAATAACTCCTAGCATAACTTACCGACTGTCTGTAGGTAATTTTTAGTCGTATTTTGCTATACTGATTAGCTGGTCATTTCATTTATTTCATCCTCATTTCAGCGTGTTTTACTACAAGTTCTTTATAATATGTTATTACCAAACGAGACAGATAGTTGTTTTATTAACCACTGACTTGAATGTTTCACTTCTCCGAATGAAATCTGCACAGCCATAGTAAGACAGTTCTGAAAACATAGTAAGATAACCCCAAGGTAGTCAAGTATTAAATAAAGAACTCACCCATCAGCCATAACCCTTCAAGCATATGTGCAAAGAAACCAAATGAAAATCGTGATAACGGACAGACGAGTAAAACTAGAAAGGAAAAATAAGGTCAAGAATCGTCTAAAAATGATACTCTCTAATTACCTACAAACGCGTTTCATTCTATCAATAAAAATAGATTATATTTAATATTCCGAAACTATCAAATATCACTACTACTGACGCATAACAACCCACACAATCAAGCTCGGCAAGAACACACGCCCCTATACCGCGTGATGCTACAGAACTAGTTCCACTGATTATACCACTACTTGTTTATAGACAGTTACGGGCCCGCATTAAATAAATAATGCGTCGAGCGTATATAAAGACGCACAGAAGTAAGGTTCGCCAAATTCGCTTGATGACGATCCACTGGCAGCAACAATAGAATCTTCGATATTCTAGAAATAATTTTTCTCATTAACGTAGTAGTGAATAGTAATCCAACGCAAGTCAGAGAGATTTTCTGTGACAGATTTTTGATAATTTTCTGTAATAGAACGATTTTATTTTTATGATTGGCTGAATATAAGCTGACTCAGTAGACAAATATAAATGTATGTTTAATTATTGTAAAATACTTGTTTTTGTAAAAATAAGACTTATACTTAAATTATGATTATCATGTGATTAGAATTTGATTAAAGTTGTGAGAAATATTTTAAGATGTTAAATTTTAAATAAAACTGCTTAATTTGTAAATAATGTTAGTACTTTAAAGAAATTTTAAAATAAGAACTTCAGCAAATTGGTAAGAAAATAGTAGTTATTGAGTATTACTTATTAAAATTACTAAAGTTTTATAATTTTTGACAAGTCTTGATATATCTTTAATAAAATTTGTTAGTTTTCCAAAGGATAGACACCTCTTCAGACAATAGTAAGTCAAAAACACTTACTAAATGTAAATCATTAAATAGCATCTAATATTCAATGTCCTTGAGCCATTGCTTTGCTTCCGTCGCCTTCGACCATCGAATCTTCTGACATTAAAATTTAAAATGTCTTTTGCCAGTTTAGGCAAAGATTCCATAATCAGCTTCCGATTCTGAATTCTTGTTACCGCATGAATCGGTTCGATTTTTTCGACATGGTCGCCAGTTACAATCTCTTACAATTAATTTAATTCAAAAAGTGTCTAATTAATTCTGAATATTAAAACAAAGTTGTTAATATTCCTTATTGGACATCACTATAAAAAATTAATATTTATATTGTTTTAAAAATGTTTATAAATAAATAAATTCGTCTATTATCTTATATATTATACCATTGGTATATTAGAATTAATCAAATAGAATCAACAAAGGTTTTGATACATTTTTAAAAGGAGTTATGGAATAGACGTTTTGAAGTTACTGAATGCTGAGATGTCTAATATATTACAAAAGAATGTCACATGCCATCTTCGACATTTAAACTTTGTAGTATATGTTGCAACTCTTTCGTCCATTGCGTCAACTCCACCTTTTGTAGCATTATAAAAGAGAAGTACGTCCGGTTTATGCTTTGAACCGACATATCCAGTTATTTTGTTATGGGTAGTAGATAAGATATTGACAACTTTGTTCTTTTTAGCAACATAACTAACCAACAAGGCTTTATCTCTACGATCTGCTGTACTTGTTGTTATCAATTCAATAGTTGAAAAAACGTCACGCCCCTGGTACCTCGTCAAATCCTTTGGTATGTCACGCCTCGATGCACGAATGGTGCCTACCATGGTGATACCATTTTGGAACAATCGCTTTGATAAATTCAATGATGTGAAAAAGTTGTCACACGTTACATTTCTTCCACTACCATATAGTCCCTGCAACATATCCATTGTTATATTCTCACCGTACGATACTTGCATATCACGATCATCTTCTTTTCCCATATAAAAACGTAGATTCTAGCAATAATAGTTTTGTGAGTCACAAACAGCCCAAAATTTCAAGCCGTATTTGGATGGTTTAGAGGGCATATATTGAATAAATTTGCAACGTCCACGGTCTGGATAAAGTTGCTCGTCTATAGTGACAGATTCACTGGGGATATAACACTTTTGACTATTTTCAACAAAATTATCGATCAGCAATCTAACAGCCGCCAATTTATCACGTAACAGCCTTCCTTTTCTTGTGTCGGGATTATCAAACCGCAGAATACGTCGGATAAGTTTAAATCGATTGAGAGACATAGTATTCCGGAAGATAAAACGTCCATGTTCAGCTGACCACAATTTATCTATACTTTCTCCAGCAGCACGATATACTCCTCGAAGAATGAGAATGCCAAAAAAGGTTGTTATACAACTTTGATCCTTCTCGATTTGTCTCAATCAAAATTGTTTCCATTGTTGCTAAAAGTCAAAAGAATATTATAACTTTTATTTAGTGTACATAATAAATTGACTTACATTTTATGAATAGAAGATTAAAGCAGTCTAACACGGAATTTTCCCCAATCCTTTGAGTATCCCAACGGGTTATACCAGGGGATGGGCGGAGAATGTTTGCTGCGTTTACTCGACCTGACATGCTTTCATTAGGTGTAACTATTCATACATTTCCATTAGAATCGGTGAATCTATTAATATCATCTTGTTCGTGAAGATCAGCTGGATTGATTTCAACTTGTAGATTGTCAGCATCCTCACTTTCAGTATCGTCATAAGACAGCTGTTCTTCGTTATTACTTTTGATTTCATGTACATCGTCGGCTTCCAGCAGAATTTCATTATCACTATTGGTACTAGAACTTTCACCTAGGATAGCACGTAGAGCAAATGCTTTTGCCGCTCGTGGATGAGAACTCATGTCAATTGTGATATGTTTATGTAGTAGCAAACACTCTACCCTACTAGTATAAATGTTGTATTCTGACACGACACTCACATACTTATAATGAGAGTATGACAAAGTGCAGACAAACGCATGAACAAATCCAGGCGAGAAAGATCGTGAGACATTCATTGGTTCCAATATCAATTGTCAATTGTAAGTGTCACGTGCAAAATTACTTGATACCTGAAATGAGGTATTCTAAGTGCGTGTGTGTGTGGGGGATGAGTAGAGAGAGAGACAGAGTACCAATGTCATGAGTGTAAAATGGTATAGTCTGCCTACTTCACAAAATAGACGAGAGCGAATAAGCTAACTAATATGAATGCAGAACTGTTTTGAAGATGTTGGTGAGACGGATACTACATTAAATTTCTCTTGTGTGTAGGCTAAAGCAACTTATGGTCAGAGAGTGGTTAATGGAAGACCATTCCTGCCAAAGCAGAGATGGAGAGATATGTAATCAATGAACTCTATTGTAAGAACTGCATCCGCCATTATGTGATAAACATATCATAGTGTCAGCCAGTCACAATAATTGTTTAAAAAAGTCTGATCAGATTCATTTTAACGCCAGTATTTGTTGAAATGAGTTAACGCGTATGCCAGAGAATATGACATGAATTGTCAACTGAAAAAGCTAAAAACTAATACACAATGAATTTTGGACAAAAATGTCCATTTTTTCTCAAAACAGAATAACTTGTCATAACTTTTTTATTTTAGTAGTTATGAATGTCTGCTAGTTTTACTTGAATAAAGCATAAAAAAATTGACAAAGTCATAGATTCACAAAGCTGGGTGTTTTTCAGTTTCCAAGAAAACGTCACTAAAAAAACAAAATGGACATTTTTGTCCAAAAAATCGTTTGCGGGTTAGTCAACTGTAGCTGATTACCGAATCCCAAGATTTTGCCGAAAAACTGGAAGTACAGTACGAAAACGATCTTCCCTCTCCAGTATCCAGTACTCTACCGTTCACAAGAGCCGAGTGAACAAAACCTCCGAGTGCCTAAAGGATTTCGAAACTGATCCAAAGTTCACGAGGGCCTGTAATAATGTTGGAAACGATATTCTAAATATTCGAAGATGCATGCGGAAGGGCAAATCTATTACGTCATATGTGGGAAATCATCGTGATTGTTTCCACATATTAGGTCGCGTAATTTATGCAATCATTTATGATTGTCATAAAATAAACTTATCGCCTTTGTCAATTAATAGATATATCGGAAATAAACAAATAGAATTAACAAAGGTTTTCGACATATTATTAAATGGAGTTATCGAATAGACGTTTTGAAGTTACTATCCAAGGAATAGTTCACATGTTAAAGTTTGCATTTCGAACATCCAGAATTCTGTTCATATTTCTCTAACAAATAATAGTGGCCTAAAATAAGTAATTAAGCATGGCAGCGATAATGAAATTCAAAAAAACCCTTTTTGCATTTATACCAATTTCCTTTATAGTATTCAATTCCCTTTTCTAGATTCATTTCTTTTAATAAATCTGTACTCAAGTCTCCATAATTTGAAAAACATTTAGTGGTTTTTATTTCGTCCAAGAATTTTGATCCGTCGGGGGAAGAAATGAATTCTGAGAATTTTTCCTTTGTTAGTTCCAATAGGAATCGTATTCGGGAAAATTCTTGATAAAATTTCTGCAACTCAAATTTATCAAACACGCGCCGATTCGGATTTATCCAATTCAGCAGTTTTTTGATGCATTCAAACAAATGTGACTTTTCGAAAATATCAGGATTTTCTTCGCAATAAGAAAATAAATTCTCCTTGATAGAAATGGCCAAGTTCAGATAGATGTTCCATTTCCTAATTTGCAAATCAAATAACCTTTGATCCTTTATCTGACCAGTCTTTACGTTTAATCTCTCAATCATTCGAGAGATCTGTGACTCCCTGTCCAAGAAGTCAACAGGAGGTTTATTGAAAATATTTCCTCTAGTGAAATCTGTGAATAGTTTCTGGATCCGTTTAATGTCAAGAGAAATAATTTTTACAAGATTTGAATATCGGAAACAACTGCGATTGTTGATGATCTTGTTGCAGGTTGGACAACGTTTCAATTGAATTCCCTCGTCATTGGAACGCATGTGCTTATCCAGGAAATTCATCTCAAATGTATGGCCACACGTTAATAGGGTTATATATGAGCTGTTTGTGAAATTAATTATATTTTGTTTAATAAAGCTTGTGTCACAGGCAATGCATACGTGCCTACATATTTCACCACAGACTCCGTAACAATTAAAACTCTTTGCACAGTGATTACATGAGATCGATTTGTTGCACCTTTTGTTACAAAATGGTCTATTGCAGAATTGATAGCATTTATTTGAACATTGGAAATGGGGGCATCTCCATAGACATGGCTCTTCACAGTTATCGCATTCTATCCAACACTGTTTTGTGCATGGTCTATGATGGCAACCTTCTTGACAGGGTGAACTGCAGAAATTATCAAAATTAGAACAATTGCTCATGTTTTTATGTCCACAGATAGAGATTATGTTACAATTCTTATCACAAGTAACGTGTAGCCTGCTATTATTGCATAAATAACACGTACCAGTGCAATTATGGCCGCAACCTAGCAGGGCTATGCAAGGCATAGTACAATGATCATCGGAACAGTTTTGTTTGTTCTTATTGCCACAGTCTGAACATTTTCTCTCAACTTTTACTAAACATGGAGAACAAGGATCATTACACTTTTTCATGCACTGATGGCCACAGGATAATTGACGCTTGCAAATTTCAACGCAATCCGATGGTTGAGCAATTTTGAAGCATTCCATTAATTTAGTATGTTCACAGGTTGGAAATGTCTTCAGTTCCTTCGTACAACAGTTTCCACATTGCTCCCAACACTTTCGTTGGCATGGATGTCCTTTTACACAATTCTTTTTACAGTTATCATTACATTTCATATCTGCATGCTCCCTATTAATAATATGACACATCAATTGGCACAAATGACCGCATTCCAAAACAAATTGACATCGTTCACCACAGCCACCTCCAGGATATTTAGAAAAATCTCTGGGATTAGACACGATAATCTGTTTATCTTGATGGTTTTGGCATGTTAAACGCATTTCATTACCCAATAGATTTTTTTCTTTCAAAAACTGGCAAATGTTTCTCCATAAAAAACTCTTTTCTGCTAAAAGATTAAAATTTCCAAACGCATACAATCCAACTTTTGCTCTTGAAAGGCTTACGCAAACTCTGTTTTCGGTTTTTAGGAAACCGATTTTTTCTTCTTGATTAGATCTAACAAATGATAATAAAATTATTTCGTTTTCCTCCCCTTGAAAGTTATCGACGTTACAAACTCGGACTCCTTTACACTGGCCACCCATTAAACTTCGGAACATAATCATTTGTCCACTATATAAGGTCAGTATTGTAATTGACGAGGGGTTGTGTCCGTTGTCTATAAAACGCTGACAAAGACCAATTATCATTTCAGCTTCAAACTCATTGGAATAACTGATCATCTCACTATTTGCAGTTTCAGGTTTGTCGTGATCAAAGAAAAACAAATTTTCTTTCACCCCCAAAACATTGGGATAGTTAAGAACTGATTCATGGTTCTGTAAATTGTTATAAATAAATCTCATAACCTCAGCAATTTCTGGGCGCATTCTGTGCTGCATGGTCAAGGTATTGTAATGAAGACCGTTGTTGACTAACCTTTCAAATAATGACAAATCCAGATTGTAATTTCTTGCCAAATCAAAAACTGTTGTACTCGGTTTCAGTTGTTTGTGATCTCCAATCAGAATCAAGTGTTCGCATCCTGAATTCAATGAGCCAATGATGTGACTTTCTAACACTTCGGCAGCTTCTTCAACAATGATAATTTTGCATTGCAATTTCTGCAACATTGGCCCATACCGAGCTGCTCCAGTGGTCGTCATTCCGATAATCTTTCTTTTCTGCATCGATATTTGTTCTTCAGCAAAACATATTTCATCTAATTGCTCTTTTAGATTTTGAAACTTTTTTTCTATTTCTATTATTTCTTCATTTAGAACTTCGACATATTTCGACCTCCAGAATCGGTAAAGTCTCCATCTGTCATTGATTGACAGCTGGGAAAAATTCTTTATTTCATTAGCTTCATCTAATGTCATTATATTATTAATTTTTATTCTTTTTCGAAACAGTTTCTTCGTTGTTTTTTCATTTCTAATTCCAGCTCCGGAATATTCTTTGTATTCTTCACAGCAAATCTCTTGTTTTAATTCTTTCATTCTATCAAGTATTTGCATTTTAAGAAGTTTTTCACCTTTATCCTCCTCTTCTATCATTCGTTCACCATTTATATAGTTATATTCCATATCGCTGTCATCAAATGCATCGTATGCATTGTTTTTATATTCTTTATATGCCTCACTCACGGTCTTTCTGACTTTGGTGTAAATTTCTGTTTTTATAATGGTTTCAACTTGACTTTCCGCGTAGGAGTCCCAAATAGATTTACCCATTATCCAATTCCTCATGTCATTTTGCTTAAAATACCGATAAGCTCTCTCCTTCATGAATGGCTTGATGATGTGTAAGTTCAAAAGAAACTGTTCAGAGAGATTAATTTTCGCTTGCAATGGAATGAAATCCAAATTAAGATTTCGAATACAGTCTAGACAGTCGTTTTTATTTGATGAATATATATTTTTTTGCTTTATGTTTTGAAGTAGAAATCTTTCGAGCTTTTTTGATTTACATCGTCCCCCAACCCTTACAATATTTTTACAAAACGATGATATCTCCTCCAGAAACTGATCAAGAGCATGATTTGTGTAGCAAACAATTAAAATGGGACCGAAATACCTAATTTTATCAGAGACGTTTTCTAATAAAATCTTACAGATTTTTAGTCCAACATAGGTTTTCCCTGTACCAGGTGGACCTTGAATAATTGTCAATTCATGGGTAAGTGCACTCTTTAGTGCCTCATATTGCGATTTATCCATTTGTAGAAGGTCACACGAAGGCCATATAGATTCTTCTGAACCGGGCATCACAATAAGGTCATCATTATTTGTCTCCATTCCGTTATTAGATTCAAAAAGTGATCCATCCCTTCCAATGTCTCCAATGTCTCCATCGCAACATGAAAAAGGGATATATCCTGATGAAGGAGATCTTGAAGATGTTTCACTAGAGCTCATCGATGCCAATTGATATTTCCGATTCGGATCATCTAATAAATATTTTGGAGGTAAAGTTTCAGCTTCAGCAAATACTAAATATTTCGCCATGGCTAAATTTTTTGAATTCAATTGCTGGAGACGAATTAAAACGTGTTTGTAACTTTCGAATAAATTTGTAGTTTCCATTAATACGTAGTCTTTGCTCGTGTCGACAGTACTATTTTCGAATTTCACCAAAAGCTTTCCTTTCGAAAGTTTTATGGCATTTCTTTCAGCGACTGTAGCCAATAAAATCGTTTGAAAGTTATCAAATGACAAACATAAAAGTGATCCAAATAGAAATCGTTTCGATTCCTTCCATTTTACATGTCTCAATCTCGAAATATCCAATTCTAAATAATAAACTACACCACTTTGCCGGTAAAGAATACGATTGCCAATTGTCACCCCTTCGTAAAGCCTCATTCCTGGCATTTTTCTGTTTTTAGGATTTTTGAAAAAATTCACTCCTTCTCGAAGTGGTGCAACAAAGTCCTCTCTTGTAAGCCGAAATAAAGTATCCAAATAATCATCAACTGATTCATATGCTCCTTGAACTTTGATAGATCGAAGGAAAGTTCTTCTCTCTTTTTTCACAGACAAATCGTTAGTTGTAGGATAAATACTCGCATTTCGGAAATCGTCAGGAGGATTTCGAAAGTATTTTTTGTCAAATCTTTTTTCATTATAAGCTTTATCGCACTCGTATTTAAATTTCACACTTTGCAATAACAAGTCAATTTGTTTATGAAGGTCGACACAAGAACTGACCGATTTTACTATCAACTTGGTCAAGTGATAAAGGTGCTTGTACGCATCGACAGGAATCATGATAAAAAATGCTTCAAGGAATAACAAAAGTGTTAGCATTGTGTCAATGTTGAATTCGTCTGTAATTTCATTCATCACAAATTTCGACAGTCGCTTCTCAATGAATTCCGACTCAATCAACAGTAGTAAAAAACTACGAAAATTAGATTTCAATGTTATATTCTCGGTGGCAAATTTAGTCGTAAGTTTGAGTATTATTTCTATTTCATTTTTATTTTTTTCAGTATCAAGATCCAATAAATATCTTCTAAGGTGGGCTTCCGAACTAAGAAGTATTAAAAGAGCCGTTTCATTGTTGGTTTCTGTCAGAACATTTTCCAGATTAACTTTCATTTTATCAAACGAATAAGGCCTTAAAATAAAATTTTTATTATAAATTCAAGAATCGGTCCCTGCAAAAATCATAGACAATGTGATTTACGAGGTTTCAAGGCAACATAAAAATGTTATCAAGGCTCTTTTGGTACTGCGGAGATTTTTTGAAATTTTAAAATGAAATTTTAAATAAAACTAAACATAAACACAAGCATATATTCCCAAAAATATTATGATTGACTATGAAGGAGAAGTTCCAACTACTTCAAATGCATGGCACCGAAAATAAACATGCCACACCTGTTCCGGTTCGTTAACAACTTTATTAATAGAAGTTTGAATTAACATCTAATTGCAGTTATAATACAGTTTATGTATTAACCATTTTTAAAATGGCTGATAAGTAAGTTTTTTAATAAAGTATATTTTAAAGCTTGGATTTTCATCTCGAAAAATTATGAGATCATTATTCAGGCTCTTAAATAATATTTTTTATCAACATTTATTTTTTAAATTTATTTTGTATTAATTTTCTTTAGGTTTTAAAAATTTTATTCAATTATTGGATTTTGTATTCGATTCAATGTAAGTCAAATAAATTTAAAACTAAAATTTAATAAAAGAAAAGTTTTTATTACCAAACATTCCTATAGTCTTATAAATTATTTCCCTGTTCCTCTCAAATTCGTTTTGACTTCCACTTTTATTCCTTCTTGTGATAAATCCAAATTTTTGATATTCGTAAATTATTGATTTTATCGAGGCTTTGGAATTTCTCAAATTTATAAAGATTTTCGCAGTTTTTATACCATTGTTGATTCGGATTTTGTATTCTCCTGAAATTCTATAAAAATACTATTTTTGAACTTAAGTTAGCTTATATTTTACGATTTTTCCCATTCCACATTTGAGGTTCTGGTTTCAATGCTCCAGGTAACTTAACAAATGATGTAAAAAAATTTATGTATTTTAACTTCAAGGTAAATCTTACGTCGTTATATCTTTATCTCCGCAAAAAGCTAGAGTTTCAATGATAATTTTTGAAATGTCTGAAATGCTGTGAAAATATTAAATTGATTGAATTTCACGAAAAATCTTAAGAAATTATTTCATATTTTATTAAGAAAGAAGAGTTATCTGAGATGTCTTCAAATTTTGTTCTTTCTATAATATAACTCAGCGATTATCAACGGTTCAACACTATTTTGCAACAGTGTCAAAATAAACACAAAATATTAAAAATTCCTCTGTGATCAGTACGATGTATACAAGTCATACTGATCAAGATAAAGCAACTTACTCGTCTCGACCAGTCTTCACGAGTGGCACCTTCCATTTCCTTGCTTGGTCTTTCTTAGATCGATATTTGAAATTATCGTCAGCTATATCTTCGTCCATTACAGGTCAGATGTCCGATACGTGTCTCGATGTCCCATCCACTTCAATGTTTGTGGCTGAATTAATTCCAGTCACAAATCGAATGGGCCATCGAGTAGTACACTTTGCTAGTGCAAGCTTAGCCACAACTCTTTGACCAGTTTCATATTCGCATGTTACTGAACTCTCAGCTTTTTTCTTCGATAAAATCTCCAGTAATACTTGAACAACCCTTCTGGCAGCTGTGTCCTGATTTTTGCCATATCTAGGTGTGTATTGTACCAGAAGACGATATCCAGAGGATCTGCATGACTCCTGGTGCATTACACTTTATCGTCCGCTGATTTCTTTCTACAATCCCGTTTCTAGCGGGACGGTAAGCGCATCTGTAGATTGGTTTGATATTCCATCTGCAACAAAACTCTCTGAAGGAATTAGATTGAAAACTTGTCCTATTATACACAAGTAATTCTGATACTGGGCCTCTTTCTCGAAATACTTCCTCCAAATTTCTCTCAGTGTTTTGAGCGTCCTCTCGGTCTATTTTCATCCACACTGAAAACCTGCTTGGTTCACAGTTTATCATTGTCAAAAATGTGGATTCCTTGTAGTTTTTGAGATCAATCCCTATACTCTCTCAATTTTACGTTACCACTAGTATCCCATGCTACCATTTAATCGATAATGGGTCGATTATACTGTATTCTGTACGGTTTCTCAAGGCGACTTTTATGCTTTCTTGATCGGTTTCCGGATTTTCCGATTGGATGAAGTACATTGACTTTTCTGAGCCGAAATGATGTTTGCGTAGCGTTCTTTTATTTTCTCAGTTGATAGTTTGGAACATCCGAAGGAATTCCAAAGCTTCAGTTATTTCACTGGAACGCACGTGAGGACATCTGCTCGGTTCTCTGCTGACTTCACTAAACATACAAAAATAGTTATACTTCCGTCGGCAGTTAGTTCCTTGATTATTCCTAGGCGGCGCTTAACAAGCGTTTCTAAATTTCCATAGATCCAATTTCCGCTTTCATTATTCAGCACTGTTTTTAACCAGCTTGCTACCTTTGATCCATCTATCATCATTTCAATTCTATTAACTCATTGAATTGGCAAGCTAATTCCTTTTTAGCACCGCATCAATTTCCGCCACATTTATAAGTAATTCTGGCCTTTTCTGAGCCACGAAGCGTCTTCAACAGCATCGCCATTTGTTATCAGCACAACCTCTAAAGCGAGACTACTCGCTTCACACCAAAAAAATCCTGCAATTACTATTAGTTACCGTCCACCTTCCATCAAATTTCATACCGCTTGCAATTCTTTTAATATAACTGTAGGCTACTCTGAGCTACGCTGCAACTGGATAATGCCCAACAAGCTTACCGCATAAAGAAAGCGGTATACGACGAGTGATTTCCTTTTCGATCATTTCCTCTGATCGACAACAGGTGGCAAAAACGATCACGTTTTATTCTGAGCCCAAGAACCTTTGCATTTTCTAGTGACTCTGATAATTTTGTAGTCAAGCCATATTGAGCTAAGTGATTCACGACCTTGTTAACTTGAACTTTGCTCGTGTCAACAACGATGTTATCAACGTAATGATCTGTCGCATCTTTTATTCTTGGATTGAGACATAATACTTTTCTGAGTACTGGAGACATTATTTTTGGAGCACAGTTGAGACCGAATCTTAATCTTGTTAAATAATACAGCTTGTCATTTTATCGAAATTTTTTGTATTTCCAAAGATTTTCGCTGACATGCAACTGCAAATACGTATTCTTTACATCAAGTATTACAAACTGATCTCCCATTTGTAACCATTTCTTCAAACTTTCGTCACATACATCACTCTTACCGGTGTGACTTCAACGTAATTATTAAGCTCTCTGAAATCAAAAACCGGACGAACTTTCCTTTTGTTTTCTTTCCCTGTTGTAATAAGGGCAAGATACCATGATCGGCGTCATTCACCGGAATCAGCAAGTCTTCCTTAATCCATCGCTTGACCTCCTTCTCGTAATCCTGTCATATTTCTGGTTTCACTGCATATAGCTACATGATTTTTCAGTAAGACGAGTTTGTCTCTCCACTTTAAGGACACGATCCATTTTTCTCAGTCCAAACTTCTTTGCAAAATCTTTTTCATCGATTTTCCCTTGTTCTTAAATTAATGCCGGCATAGATACTCGGACGCATTCACCAAACTGTACGCCATAATTGTCAATCGAAACTCCACTATGACGTCCGATCGCATCGAGACCTAAAATAACATCCACTCCGACTATCAGATTAGGCAATTTAATACAAAACATTTTCCTCGAACAGAAATATGGTACCTACTCTCTCATTCACATCGAACTCTTCTTCCATCTATGGTAACAGCATCTCTAGCTTCACCAATTCCTTCTGCATAGATTCGGGAAATATTGGTTTGTAATCAATCGGAATCGACTAGTCCGGTGCACGGCTTTCCATTCACTCTGAGTCTAACAAGTACTCGCACCATACCTGATGTCAATGAGAAACCGCTCCAGTTTCACCTCTGGCGTTTCCTTGTGAGTTTGATGAGCATTGTCATGACGAATGCCTTTTGATTCCGCATGTCCAACACATGAGTAGGGTATTTGTTTTTGAAATGACTGGATTTTCGACATTCATTGTGTAGTTTGATTTCTTTACACAGTTCAAAACCACTTCTTTTCACTGCAATAAGACCAGTAGAGCCATTTTGTTCGGATAGTAGAGCTCGAGATTGTCGAACAACTTTTGAAAGGTGCATTTGAAAGATCCTTGCTGAAGCTCTAAGTTGGTTGGAAACCATTGATAGAAGTCCAATTACGAATGCTCCTTTGAGAAGCCGTCATCATTTATCCTGTCCAGCGTAGCCAATTGCGGCAGGTCTGCAAGCAAAATATATATTGGTTCTCCATTCCATAATCGATTACGAAACGTGTCGTAAGCCTAAAAGCCGTTCGTCGAAAAGGCATCTGTTAGAGCTTTTTCTATAGTGTCACAGTTTTCTTTGTCCTTCCCGTCAGGTGGTTGGTCCATCAAGCAGCAATTGGAAAACAAAGGCCAAATTTTCGATTTTTTGATGGTTGGACATTAACTTTAACTTCTTTTAGGCATGTAGAAAAATCATCTATTCCTTCGTAGGGCTTTAAAAATTTTTTTGAAGGTCCATCTTTGCGACGCTAGCTTGTGAGACAATTTCTAATAAAGCAAAGATAAATTTATTTCGATCACACTTTTATTTAATTAGTACATGCTATATTATTAACAGCTGTATAACCGCCACGTAATATATTTCGACCTGTAGTGGAAGAAGATAGAGCTGACGATAAATCTAAATGTCGATCTGAGAAACACCAAGCAAGAGAGGTGGAAGTTGCCACATGTGAAGACTGGCCGAGACGACCACGGAGGTGGCATAATAATCTCATGGTTCAACACTATTATGCAACAGTGTCAAAAAAGACACAAAATATTACACATGAAGTATGCCAGAATGTTGATTGGTGAAAACTAAAAGATTATTTTCTTTAAAAAAGAACAAATATAAACTATTGGAATTTTATGTAATTTTTGTGTGCTTGTCACAGTAGTTTAAACGCATCTTTTTGAATGTTTTTTCTTGTCGGGGGCTTGAATTACTTGAAGTTGAGTTTTAAAAATATATTTTATATGTGATTTTAATAGTCGTTTTGCTTTTTATGAAAATATTGATAATGGATAAATCTTAAAAAACTAGTAACGTACTTCGAGATGTTGGAAAAGTGTTTTGCAACAAGGTGATTCTATCGGTAATATGATAAAGTCTATATATAAGGTGGAAGCTGTTCAAAAAAGAAATGCTTTCAAATTGCTTGTCAAAGATTGTAAATTATCACTAAGGAAATCATTTAATTAAAGGGAAATATGAATTAAAGGAACAGATGCAGTTATGTAGGATACTGCAAATACTCCAAAATTTCATCTTCTTCAGACTTTTTGCAAATGGACGAGAAATACCGCAGGAGAATAAAATTAAGAATTTATACAATAGCCTAGAAATCTTGATATTCTTCTTTACTGGCTTACCGAAACCGAAATCTTATTTACTTTACAATTTTACTTTACTAGACTTCAATTGGGCCTAATTTTCAAGGAAGATATCACATATTCCCAAGGTCTGAAGACATAAAATCAATAATTTAATGTACAAACTGTGACGATGATGGTGCCGTATCTGATTATATTTGGGCTTCATTATATATTTTTTTTGTTTTTGATATAATCAAATTTTGTATTCTATCGAACTTATCAATAATAAACACATGAAAATGAGTGCAAATTCGTATATCAAATCTGTGAGGTGCTGCACAATTGATTTAATAAATAAGTAAATTGTGTTTCTAACTGTAATTGGCAATTTACATCATTTCTCCTTATATATGTATGTGTTTAATATTATTAAATATGTTAAATATTTTAACAATTACTTGGAATTATTCCGACAATCACGACTCATTTTAGATGAATGGCACGCTTTCTGGTTGAAAGATGATTCTGAAAGTCAAAATTAAATCTTTGATAATATTAATTAATCATAAATATTAAAATACCTGTTGAATACTTTCGTTTTTTGGAACCATTTCCTAGGAATATATTTTCAATTTTGTGGTTATTATGGTTTTGTTCGGAATCGATTCTTCCAAATTCATCATTTAGTAAAAATGCATTTCTTTTCATCTAAAATCTTAATTTTTACAAATTTATAAATAATAAAGATGAATTAATGAATTCTCAGAAAATTGATGTCCTTCAGAAAATATGTAGAAGAAACAATAAAACAAAAAATGAATATTAATAAATAAAATAAAATGCCAATCCAAAGTGTATATAATACTACTGTTTCGGCCAATTAAAAATGTAAATTTATTTTAATTTGTAAAAAATTATTTTTTATTTGTTTATTGTGTAAATTACTTATAATTTGAACTTTGTTTTGCTGGGTCAGTTTTATTAGAATGTCTTGACTTGAAATTTGATTGTGAATAAAATTTATAATAATTTCGAATTTTTTTGTTCTTCAATGTCTTTAATGAATTATTTATCAACGCAAGATCGTGAATTTATCAAAATCAGGATTTATAATGAAATTAATGACTATCTATTAAAAATAATATTTTGAAATATTCGTCAATGCATCAGTCATCATATTATAAGGGATTTTCGTTGTCAAACATACCCATATGCCTTTATCGAACGTACTTGCCAACCTTCTGCAAGTGTCTCTTCATCGAGACAATGGATGAAATTTATATGGACATCGATAAAATTAAAGTTAACTGGGCAAGTGAATCTAGTACGATACCAGGACCTGCAGCGTGACATCTGTTAAAATTGACTATAGTGATTCAGTACAAACATTGTTTCATTACATTGGCTTTGATGTAGATCAGTGGTTCTTACCATTTTTAGACACTAGCACTCCAAAAGTGTTCTAACAAAATTCTCGCACCCCTTACCAAAACTAAGGAATTATATAAATTTGTTGGATGATGAGGGTAGACCCATCACCACATTTATGCTAAACAAATATTTTAAAGCAGGGATTGGAAGTATAGGGTCAACGTGCACTCCGAGGAGCGAATATAATACAGAAGCGAATACAGAACAAAACAATCCTCAACAAGAAAAATCCCAACAAACTATCAAATCGTTATCCCTCATGATCTATTCGAACAATTAATGACAAATCTTATCCTTTTTATGTGTTGTACAATTATCACTCCTTTTATTTTTTTCGTATAATTTGAACAATTTTTATTTTTTTTAATTTATGTACAGCATTAGTCCAAAACTGGGTGATTAGTTGAACAATTTTGTGGTTTAACATGTGATTAAATTTATGTATAATTGTGTTTTATAATTATTTTTATTTTTTAGCAGAATATTAAAATCTTATAACAAAATAAAATGAATTTCTGGAAATGGAAACAATTTTTTTAAGTAAATAAAAAAATGAATTAGTTAAAGTTCACCAATTTCGAATTTCACCAAGTAAATATAAAAAATTAATTATTAAATAAACAAATAATAAAACTCTATTTTTCAAGTAAATATAAAAAATTAATTATTTCACATTAAATTAACAAATAATAAAACCCTAAGGAAATAAATAAGTAAATAAATTTTGGGAATAAAATGATCTTAAATAATAAAAATAAATTTATTAAATAAATAAATAAGCAAACATTTTTGGTATAAATAGTGGAAAATTTTCAGTTAGGAGCGCCCTTAAATTTCTAACCAAAAAAGAAGTAGTCTTACAGAGGCAATCTTTATAAGACTTTAAAATCGAACTGCCACGAACGTTCAACATTAATTTTTGCATTCATACACAGCACTCACACACATACATACTAACATCTACATAGCAAGTATTAATTATCATTCAAAAATAAAGAAAAAATGACTATTGATTTGTAAAGAAACTTGTCTATATTGAATTTGGTAAATTTTATTGTTGTTTAATAAATTATTTATACAACGAATTTGTTTTTTCATTTATACAAAAAACACCAGTGCAAAGTTGAGACCTCACTAAAATTCGAGACCTCAACAAATTGAAAAAAAACAATGCACAACGTATTTTATATTAATATTATGTGCATAACAATTTTTTAAAAATCATAACAATTATCTAAAATTAAGATTCTAAAATAATCAATTAAATAAAATAAAACATGTTTAGGCATATGGTTAGATCAGTTCTGGACCAAAAAATAAAATCCAGTTTTGGTTAGTATTTTGTATTTTTTTGGATTCGAACTTGGGAGGTATTTAAGTGCATAAGTAACTACTAATTATAGTGAATTTGTAAAATTGTAAACTCGCACCATCATATATACTAGGTGGCACACCGAGGGTGCGAGAACCTCTGGTTAAGAACCGCTGATGTAGATGAACCGAAGAAGGATTTAGTCAATTTGGGCAATTGATCGATGCGAAAGTTGTTGGAATTCCTGATGATCAATCCAGAGGACATGCATTAGTTCCATTTTCAAATTCAAACCTCAATCGTCAACTAATCGAGGAAATAACTACGATATATTTCGATAGACTCACTGTCATCATTAATTAGATATAAACTTAAAATTATTTAGAATAAGTTACTTTTATTTAATCAAATTTCTTCTTTTATATTATGTTGGTGTACTGGGAAAACTTTATTACCATTGGCTAATAACTTTCGTTAAATCACATGCCTCTCCTACTCTAAGGTTCAATTTCCCTCACTTACTACACAATTTACGGATCACCATCATATACCCATGGTTGAAGCCATGTTGGTAATATGTATGATAGCCGAATGCTATTCGAGCAGGTGAGCACTGTTGCCATTACTACTCCTCGAATAACCTTCGTTGCAGGTTCAAAGTGGCAGGTTCTATGTCCTAATGAATTTGGAATATACCTGGTTCTTTGTGTTTAGGTTATGCACTGGATTGGGAAGACATCGAATATCAGATGGTACTAATCAGTTTATACATTTAAATTATAGCTTCTAAGGTTATAGCGAAATTAAACCAGTATTTTAATTAATAATTATTTGTTACGAGAATAAAATTTATACTTTAATTTAATTAGGGCTACCATTAAGATTTAACCGACTTTTACTCCGCAATTATATCAAATTTGGGATTTACAAATATTTAATTTATGAAATAAATTAATAGACAATACATTGTATTTTTAAGCTAACAACAAAAGAAAACAACAAATGTTTGTGCGAATGCTATAAGGTGAAAATTTGCCGGAGCGCAGCACTCTGCTCGGATATAGTAATCCGCTGGCTCCAGTTCTCAATAATTAAATCGTCGCGGGCTCGAGAAAGTCGTTAGATCTTCTGGTAGAGCTCCTTGGTTGTTTTAGATGGGCAACAAGTGCCCTTAACTTTGTGATATTTTTCCTTGAGAATGGCAATCTCTCATTCTAACTTCTCAATCTTCTGAGTCATTGCCACTACGGACGGAGCGAGAGAGATTCGTGAAATCCTTGGCAGTTGTGATAAGGAAGCCATAAACACATAATACAAAAATTTGATAGAAAGAGAGGTATTGCGAAATTGGAACCACTGGTGGATGGGATTTATCTTCCAGAATATTTGTCCTTGTTTACAAATGAAAATATCGCGAAATCGAAAGGCTTGACTTCCACAAAACTGCAATATAGGGTGGAGATAAATTTCATGTTTATTTGAATTTTTATTATTTAATATTGATTTTATAGGTTTCCTTCTATTATTTTAAGTAGATTTCTGTTCTAATCTTATCACTTGATTCCTGTAGTTTTGGTGAATTGCTACGCTATTTAAATCGATTGATTTAGATTTTGTCATAATATTGTTAGTAGTAGGTGGTGGTCAGTGACTTGGCCTACGTCAAAAAAGCTATTGTATAATTTATATTGATCAATAAAGTTTGATTTTAAATTGTTAGCCAATTTAGAACTGCGTTGCTTGCTGAAATTCCCTACTTGGAATGGTAGGACTTTTAATCGGGTCGTTGTTTTGTAACAGTAGAGTGTCGGTTAGTGAAACTATGTCTGCGTATTTTGATTCCTATTTATCTGTAAATAGCCATATCGTCGGCGAAGATTTGGTCATACATTTTGACAGCGGAAAATATTCATGTCACTCCCTAGCTATTGGTGTTACCGTACTTATAGTATGCTAAGCCTATTCATCATAGTCTTGTTCGTTTCATATGGGGTGTGAAAATTTTCATCAGCGTTTTAGCGTGATCTTTGTTTGTATCTTTACTGGTGTCTATCTAAAAACGCTGTAGAGTTTCGCTGATTCATATCATTAGTGGGGTTCTTTGCTGATTACCTCGTCGGTAAACATTCCTATTGGTGATGATTGTTTGGTACTTAATGGATAGCATGCATGTGGCTTAGTTTTCTTATATTATGCTCTTTTGCTGATACTTTCCTGTATTCACTTTGATAACCAGGCATATTACTTTATTATTTACCTCATATTCCTAGCTAACCCGTCGTATTATAATTGAAGAGGGTTTAATAAAATTTTACTTAATGATCGGCCAGCGATCACCCTTGATTCACTTAACTAATAACGCTCTTTCCGTAATTTTAGTTTCTGCTCGTCTCGACCGACGTTTCTATCAGCCGTTACGAGTGGTAAAACGGTGCCCTGCGGGTAAAGTCCTGCGTCTTACGACCAGGCCTCTCCGCGAACAACCGAGTTTTCAAGAGTGCACGGCTAACTCGTTAGTCGGATCACCAACCTACCCTCTTGAGATCTAATTCAATACGTAAGTATAAAATATTTATCGGAACCTCTTCATTTGAGTTATCGAAAACAAAAGCATATTGATGAACATCCAAAATTTAATTAACTTAAAATTTACATTAACATAAAATTACAGAAATAAAAACAAAACCACAATCCTTACTTTCAAATTAATCGATCAAAATTTGATTAACTAGTGATAGTTATTTTTTAGAGTTATAAAAGTTGAAAATAATGAATTTGGTCAATGTTTATATAGTAATTTTATGCGTGTGTGCGACCAATAGGCGATTTTTCGCCATTTTAAGGGATCTTTATTATTTTTATTAATTTTTAAATATTTTTATAATTTTTTATGTATTTTTCTTTATTTTTTGGTACATTAATTTTTTGTTGTTGGATCTATTTTTTATTGTTATTTTTATACAATATTCTTTTTAGCTCTTTAAATTTTGTTTCGTGGTCACTGCTTTTGCCTATGTATTTTCTAAACCTTATTTTGCAAGGTTTCGATAGTTTATTTTATTTCATATATGTTTCTTTTTCCCTCTGCAAGCGTTGATCGATTTTATCAATATATGTTTTAATTAATTTTGTTATATTTTAATTTGTTTATTTGGTGTTTTTATTTTATTTTTGGTTTCTGCTTGTGGTGCATGTGTATGTACAGTGACCATTTTCCTTATTTTTATTTTTTGTTTTTAATTCACATTATAATTTTTGTTTTAATTTTGGCTTTAAGCCCAACAATTAAGTAATATGTTAATAAAAATCGTAAATTCTGCTTTTATAAATACTAAATTTTAAAAAATTAATTTTTAAAAATTTTTAAAAAATTCTCAAAAATTACTTTTCAATTTTTAAACTAAACTATTTACTTTTATTTTCATCCTGCATCAGAAAGTTGTGTTTACCAATATCAAAAATTCTCCAAGTCGACTGTGATCGGTAACTTGAGAGAGGAAATGACGCGCAGTCATTCCAATGTATGTGGCATTGCACCCATTACATATGTATTGAAAATCAAGATCCGAACAAAATCTAAGTAGGGCTTGATATCCACTTATAAACACAAAATTCAAACAACAATTCACTGATATTAATCAATTTTTAATAAATCAATTATTAATCAATTATCTCGTCTTTTAGATTTTGAATCTTTCTCTTCTATGTATGATATCCTTTGATATTGTCGGAGAATGTCTTTCAGCATTGAAAAACAGTCTCAGAACCAATGACCCTATTTGCCACATGTTGGGTTTTAATAAATGAAATGATAAAAACTGGCGTCACTGACTCCATGTGTTGAATAAAAATTTATTAGACAAACAATACCCAACGTATATTTTGTTGACGCACTGGGTAGAATAAATTTTGTTTTAATCGATGCGCATTTGTTAACTCTACTTCTTCAATCACTCTTGCCTTTCTAGGGTTTCTCTCCCAGGCGCCCCACAATTTTGACATTACCAATGTATACCCATGAGCAAGCCCATGTTGGTACTGTATACAGCAGCAGAGAGTCCACAAGCAGGTGAGCCCTGTTTCCAAGACTACTCCTTGTGATAATCTCGCTTTCGGGTTCCTGACGGCCGATAGAAGGTCTTACATCTACTTAATTCCCTTAACTTTCTCGATATCCATGCACCCCTTTCCCATCCTTCTATGACGAACCTAAGCATACGTCCTGCATATTGTTTTTCTCCTGGTTGCTTTAATAGTAGCAAAAATATTTGGTATAGATTATAGTAAAACGTCTCCTTACTAGACGCTTAGTCACTTATCTATTCGTTATTAATTTAATTTAGCAAAGACTAATTTTAAGTATTTAATCAATGAAATTTAAATATGATGATTTAGAAGCTTTCGAAGGAAAAATTTTTACGAATAAACCTTTAAAATTCAGCTTCTCTAATTTGTCTAATTTTCCGGCTTTAATTGCCTAAACTACTGAAAATAGGTTAATTTTTCTAACCTAGAAACTTGTTTTAAATTATAAAGCATTTTATTTAAATAACATGTGAAAATTTAAATTTTTATGTAAATTATCAAAATTTCCATTATATCAGCCGAATTTTTGGGTTTAACACAACCTCCTTAAAAATTTAAGAAAATAAACTCCTCCGAGAATACTTATTTTATCTTTTAACCATAATTGCTTTTTATTCATTAGCATCTCTATAATGGAAACTTAAAATTTATTTTCCTGTTAACTGAGATTTCTCAATTTCGGCTTTTTGGGCGAAATAAGAACTTTCCCAACATACTTTATGCATACATAAGGTTCTATCAACATCATAATACAATCCGACCAAACTTTAGGCATCCATTCATAATTCAATTAATTAGAGAAATCAAAAATTATTAAGATAACAAGAATTACAAAAAATATACTTTTATTAGATTATACAGAATTCTACAAAACGAAATCACAGAAATTATAATTATTACATAAATTTACAAATAATATTATGAGAATGGAGTCCGTTCTTCTTTCAATTGGGTGGTCATTCGTCGATATCGACGGGGAACTTTCGTTTGTTCCGGAGGGGTTGGAATGGTGTGGTTCCAACCTGGGGAACGGAATGATGTAATTCCTCTCCGAAATCGTCCACCCAGTAACTCACGAGAGTCGGCGATCTCTCTTTCGTTGTAGTTGTGAAATTGTTGACGGTCAAGACGTCCAGACATATTTGCATCTCGTCAGTTTCATCAGTATGAATTTGCAATGCACTTTCTACTGGTTTTGCCGGATTTGGGATGGTATCATCTTTCCTTACAAATTCAGGGTGCTGTTCTGCGACAAGTGCAGCAGCTTCTTTGAGCACCTGCGCCGCATTATTTAGCATCGTGAGACCTTCGGCTCGACGTCGTTCACGGCGGCGACGATTTTTGCTGGGATGGTGCTTCTTACTGGTCCTGGGTGTTTGAGCTGGACCAGCTTGATTTGTTTCCGGAAGATGGTTCGCGGGGATCAAATTCAATTTCAACGCTAGATCGCGACCCGCTAGTCATTTTACCAGTTCGGCTTCCGTGAATGAAGCTACTAAGACGGCGCTCTGATCGTTGATTATGATTCGCTGAGCCCGGTTCTCTGCAATTAAATCCTCTCGGCATCTAGACAGCCGGTGGATTTTATCATGGAGGATTTTGACCGCTTCGGGAACGAACCACGTACCGAGCGTGCGTTCGTGCTCCGCGAGCAGTTTGTTATATTTCTGCTGGCAAGTACTATGATCCAATTGGGTAGGCATAATATTTGATTTTCGAGGTATTTTGGGAATTTTGTATCCTGGCTGCATTTTGAGAAAAAGAGTTTTTTGAGAGTATGGAAAAACGTTTTTGAGAAGGATTTTGAGAATGATTTTCTTGCGATTGTCAACGACTAAACGAGGAAGAGGTTCATTCCATCAATGTGTTATATTCATAAATAAATTAAATATAATAGTTATAAAATTTAAAATTAATAATCAGAACACTCCTCAAACATTCTCCGTTATATTCATTCATAATTTATAATTAGTTAATAAGATGTCTTATTTGGCGTTAAAACTAGTAAAAATGAAAATATCCGATGTAGAAAAGAAAAATCCCGATGCTCCAGTCATTTATTGAGTTTATGAAAGAGGAATTTTTTAGTTGAAAATGTTCTATAAAAACATTTCTTACAAAGGTATAAAAAAAAATTCAATTTCACTGATCCATTTATTTGTTTTTAACGGTTTAACCCTAGTCGTCCCCGTCACCATCAACATTCGACAGGTTTTGAAAAATGTATTCCTACCTAAACATTCATTTGAATGTTGTCCCCCTAGCTGTGTCGATATTCCCGAATTTTAACCCTTACCGTTCCGACCAACATTGAAATGGCCGCCACGGTGAATTACGACGGCGTCCTACTCCGCGATCAGTGTGACAAGACCTGACCATGCCGGCAGACGCCGAAGAGTGGTTGACGACAAGGCAGCACATCAACATCCCTCAAATTCAACTGAGGGAATTGAATCCTGCCAAGCCATCTTCCACAAATTAAGGCATATATAAAATAATGTTAAATCAGGGGGACCTGTCGTCGATACTAAAAGTATCGCGACCATCCATGATTAAAATTAAAAATTTAGAACCATAAACATTTCAAAAATATATTTAACAAAGTACAAACTTACAAAAGTTCAGAATTTCAAATTTAAAGTTTTAAGTTTTCAAAATTTTTAAGGTTAAATATTATGACAATGGCTATTGTATTTATACTGTTTTCATGCGTGTTTGCGACCAATCAGAGTATTTTGAGCCTTTTTCGGCTATTTTTCGGGGGTTTTTATTATTTTAATTTTTATTTTAAATTTTTTATTTTTCTCCTTATTTTTCTCTATTTTTTGATATTATTTTCTTAATATTTCGTAAATCTTTATTTTTTATTGCTTAATCGTTCCTTTTGGTTATTTCTCTTTTTATCCTTTGTTATTTAAATTTTTGGTCGCCGCTTCCGCCTATGTATTTTCTAGACCTTCTTTTTGCAAGGTTTTGGCGGTTTTATATTTTTACTTTATTTTTCTATGTATTTTTCGTGCAAAATTTATTAATTATTTGTTTTAATTAATTATGTTATTTTTTATTTTGTTTTATTTAATGTTTTTATTATATTTTTAATTTTTGTTTGCGGTGCGTGATTGTGTTATAATAGCCATTCTCATAATTCTCAAACATGAATTTTCATGGTTGTTTTATTTTGTTTTAATGATGGCTTATAGCCCAACAAACCACTCCCGGGGTCGTTTAAATTGCGTCCCGCAATTTATCGGTCCAAATTATTATCTATTTGGCCGACACATTCATATACTTATAACACACAAAAAAATATTTCTTTTATACATTAATATGACAGAGTAAGGTCAATTTACAAGTTAAGGAAAGAAATCACATAAGGTGATTGGTTTTATTTATATCATGCAGTTTTTTCGAATGATTGTTTTCAACATTGTTATTATCAGTTATTCACATACATATATATATATATATATATATATATATATATATATATATATATATATATATATATATATACAGGTCTATATTCACTGTTACTGGCTCGATCACGAATGTCATCTTGATTTGCTTGTATTGGTAGATTTCTGATTGTTTCCTTTTGATTGAGGGGGTTGATTTCTGGGAGGTTGAGGTAATGAAGATTCTTTGTTTGAGTTCTCGTAAACTTGATGGTTTGGTTTGGGTTTTGTCTTGCTTGGTGCTTTCTTCGTTTTTTTGATTTTCAATAAATTTTTATGATTAGGATGATGAATAAGATTATTAGGTTTGCACTGGTCTCGACGACTGCCAGGCTTATTAGGGATATTTCGAAGTTGTTTGGTTTTGGGTTTTGATATCTTTTCAAGAGGGTTTCATGAGGTTTTGATTTCGGGTTAGCCTGAGTTCGATCTTCATTATTTTTATCCTTCTAAGAGCTTCTGTTTGGTCACGCATCTGTCTTCAATTGTCTCTCAATGAGGTTATCTTTGGGTGTAAGATCGAATTGATGACAAGGGGAATTGTTATTAGGGATATGATTTTGAGCCATTGCATCATCTTTCTATACATTTATTCATTCGATTAGTGTCTTTCTACAGTTTTATTTACAAGAGGAGTTTTCGCTTTAGTTTTTATCGTCGATTTCAGGCATGTTTATTAAGAATGTTTCGGCTCTCAGGAGACGACTTCTTATTTCGGGAATTATCGCAATAATTTTATCTTTACTTTCTATTACATCTTTCTGTTTTTCGTTGATCTCTCCCAACGCTTGTATCTGCTGTTCGTGATATTGTAATTTCTGATATTGTTTTTTCTGCGTACGTTTCGATGGCTTAGTATTCAAATACTTATCGATCGCAAAATTTCAATTAACATAATGAGTCGGTAATGCCAGAAACTATGTCGTAAATTTCATTTTTCAGTACATACGTGATGGCTGGTCAAATGCTCATGCATAATAATTATATTTAGTTTATCAATTACGTAATAACCGATCGCATACATTTGATTTCTAATGCAGCTGATATCTGAATCTAAATCGACATTTTTTAGAAATTGACATATTGCCGTGGTTGTCTTGGTTACTAGTAACTTATTTTCATTAAATAATAATTTTTATTAAAGAATCCTCTTAGTAATCGAAACTTTTTTTCAACAATATAATTATTACTTCGCAACAAGGGCTTTTTTTGTTATTCACTTATCTGATATATTAATTTATGCTGCTACCAAGAAATCACCGCTTTATACTTAAACTGAAAAATTGTTCTTTAATTTTTAAAGAATTCGTTTCGTAAAATTTGCCTGTGCAAATGTGAAGCCAATTGAGGGCATCGCGGTTTTCGCTATTGACTTAAAATTAGAGACTTAAAAAGTGAAGAGTATGGAAATGCAAGATTCCCTTGCTCATATCAACATGATATTCATGCCATATCGATAAAACAAAATCTTTTGAAATTGCTAATTTAATAAAACTTGGGGCAAACTTTATTGTGTCGTTTGGACGAAGGTTAGAAAAATCGAGCGAATATGATTTCTTCAACAACTAAAAATATTTAACTCCATGAAGATTTTTTAGAATATGATAACGTAGCTTAACAAGAAAAGTTTCATAGAGCTAGGACTCTTTGAATTCTCAAAATTTTATAATCGGATGGCATGGTTTGATAGCGTAGATAACTGAATAATAAGTTGGACAATAGATAGTCCAACTATTGAGAAATGTTTTCCATTCAAAAAGTATTTAAGTTATGTGAAATCTCTTTACAAATCTATTTAATTGAATGCTAAAAGTCAGTTATGATAAGTCCTTAGGATACCGAATTCTTGACGAGGGATTTGAAAAGATTCAATTATAGTTTTTTCCATTGATATATGTTGTTTTAAACAATGATTTAAACATACTTTCACTTTTTAGTGTCAAGATGTTCAAGAACTTCGTGAAAATAATGTTCAAAGTCTGCAAAAAGTTACTTTGTGGAACCGTTGATATGACCTTGTAACTGTGAAGATCTCTGTGCCTAAGTTTTAACATTACAAAATAAGATCTGGAATAATTTTATTAACAATGTTTACTGATTAGTTTTATGGGAAATAACTATTTTTGATAGTTCACATTCAAATAATCTTTAACATGTTCAACTTGACGGTTTTTCACTCCTCAGTATCAATTCAAGTACTGGTCACCGGAAGCCCACGCCAGTTAGAACGTCTGAATAATTCGCGTATATAAATATATTGCATAACTGATTTTAAATTATTTCCTAGCCAATCAGAACATAATAAAAACATAAATATTAAATTGTTTATTTTTCAAAATGTATTTAATTTATTATCATTTGTCATCAGTGATTTCAAACCATCAGAATTATCTAAACGTGAATTATTAGATCAATATTTGCACCTAAATAATAATTGATTTAATAGAATTTGTGTAACTAATACCGACCAATCAGATTTCTTTAATAAGTGATTTGCTAGTCTACTGATGTTTCACTTCATTTAACAATACATTTAAATAAATATATTATTTCTTTGATATATATATAATAGTTAATACTCAATCTGTCCCAATAATACTGGATGGTCTTCGTTTCGTGTCCGCGGATTATACAGTTAGAAAAATTAAAGAAAATAACGATAATTTTAAACTTAATTGTTTACATTTAACAATGTTTTATAATTATTGGACATCCCTTATCATTTTGACATTATTCACATTGATGCAAAGTGGTTTTATCTAACTGAGGAATAAAGTCGTTATTACCTTGAAACCGATGATCGCCAAGTAATTCAAAAAGTTTCATAAGAAAAGTGAGGTTTCTTGCAGATGTTGCTAGACCTAGATTTGATGCATATAAAAATGAATGGTTTGATGGCAAAATTGGAATTTGGTCATTCATAAAAATGGAACCTGCAAAAAAGAATAGCAAAAATCGTAATAGATACACTTTTGTTCCACACACGTTGTTGTTGATAGAAAGTACCTCCAGCAATTAAATCTAAGCGGACTGGAAATCGCATAGAGCGAAGTAAAACGATTTTTATTCAACAGGACAGAGGATTCAGAATTTGTCCAACACGCAACAACTGATGAATTTGATTTTCCATTGACCTATCAACCACCTAATAGCCCGATATGAATATCTTGAATTTATGATATTTTCGAGCCATCCAAAGTGCCTATTACTCAACTAATCCGTCTAATGTAGATGACATTATCAAATTTGTTGGACAATCTTTTAATGGCATGCTTTGTGGTTCGTTGAATAAAGTATATTTATCTCTTCGAAATTGTATGATTGAGGAAACAATTACAAGCAGCCGCATATGGTCAAATATCGTAAATCAACAATGACACGCTACCTGTACCTTTAGAAATAAAAACAGAAATATTAGCAAATGCTCTTTTCGTTCTAAATAAATAAAAAACTTTCATTCTCTTTATAAAAATATAGCAATCACAAGTGAAAACAACAACATAAATACATGTTTTTATGTAATTGTGCAGAAGAACTACCATTTTTAAGAAATAAATTTAATAAAAACATCAACTTTTTGACAAAGTTAGTTTTTTATAGAAACTTATCCAGTAATATGGGACAACATAAACGGAGAAAACTATCCAGTATTAATTTTTAAGTATTTACACAGTACACTCTAAACTTTCGGTCATAAAGTTTGTTGAAGAACACCGAATATGAAGATTAAAGATGTTGTTCATCTATGTAATATGAAACGTCAAACGTTAAACGATGTCTTTAAAAACAGAGAAGATAAGTAAAACAGTGGAAAACTAGTAGATACATGAAAGAGTTACGTCAACAGACAGCGAATTGTGTCTTTAGATGATGTCAACGCGGTTTTTATCATTTGGTTTAGAGTTTCTAATCTTTAGACAATACTGCAACAAACTAGATTTAAGTATTGATTCTGGTAAAAGGTCAGGAAACGTTCCAATCAAATCCGACTTAAGTGGGCTGTATTTATAAATTTTTCTAGGCTTACTTTTGTCATATTTGTTAAAACAAAAATATTTTAATGTAAATAATAGAAAAATAAAATCGATTAATCACTTGCGACGGAATGACTTAACATGCATGTCGACTGCTATCTGTATCAAATGCCAATATCATTTGCATAATATGGTTTATTATTTTTTCTAATTTCACAAATCTCTAAACACGTTATAAATTGTAATGTCAGACTTAATTAAATAAATTAAAATACAATGCTAACTCGCAGCAAATTGGTTCACTTCACTTCAATCACATTGAGCTCATGTTATTAAGTTTCCACCGTAAGATAAATATTTAAATAAACTAAAAATTAAATGAAAAATAATTAAATTTAAAAAATATGAATTTTTATAAATTTTTGAATATCGTTTTAATTTAAATTTTACTGTTTTTTAGTGTCATCTTGACCTTAGGATTTTAAGTCACATGTTTGATCAAATTTTTCATTGAGTTAGATTCAGTCAGAACATCATTTATCAAAATAAGGACCAATATCATATATTTTAGTATGTTTAAGAAGTCTTTTGATTCAGATAGCTTTTTATTTCAGAAGTTGCAAATTAATAATCCTTACTAATAACGCCAAAAGAACATGGGAACGCTAAACTATTGTAAATTCCAAAAACGTAACCCAAGTACTTCCAGTTGATGAACTACTAAGCCCAGTAGATCTCTTAACAAAATGATACTTACTTTATTCAAACATGAAAAGATTTCTGAATCTGATTTTATTTATCTATTTTATACAATTATGTTTGCAGCATTTTTATAGCATGTTCACATTTTCATAGAAAAATACCCCTGGAACTGAAATAGCGAAATAATAATAACAAACCTATTTACAAACGAAATTATACATTAGTAGCAAATGTATTTCGAGAAGTAAAAATAATTTTTCAAAAGACGAGAAACGCATTGTAAATAAAATTGGTAAAACTTGGGACTTCAATTTCTTTACTGGTGTAATATGAGGACGTGCTCTTCATGAGTTTTAGATTCTGTAATCACCGTAGCTTTCATTTTAAAATTAGAGGAAAATTTATTAAGAAAATTAATTTTTGTTACTGTGCCTTTTGAGATACTCGGTACTAGACAGGAAGGCTGTTTGTCTAGCCCTCGTACTTTGCATGCTATTGGAGTTTATTAAGAGGACAAAATTCTCCCTAATCCTACATTTGTCACCTCATAATCTCTTAAATGTCAAACCTGATAAATTATTGTGTAAAATAATTTAACGTGCATTACATTTTTTAATTACCAACTATTTCCAGATTTTCCAAAATATGTTGATGTTTAGATGTTTGGATTTTTAGATTGAATTATAATATGTTTTCTGTGGCATTAAAATTTGATGTGGCCGCTACACCTTAAACGTCATAGATAAATCTAATGTAATATTTAAAAGAAAATGTTGATCGATAATATAAAAATTGAAGATAAAAGAAAATGAATATAATAATGTATGGTGAGTTACTACATTTTAATATATTAACCGAATTTTTGGTCAAAATTTTGTTGTTGTGTTGTGCTTTTTCATGCTATATCATTGATACGACGAAACAAACCTCGAGGCCTTTTTGTTCTGGCCTAACAATAAGATGATTAATTGATATTCTTGAAATTAACCAAATATAAATTAATTTAAAATCAATTAAACGTATATGTTAATAAATACATAAAGTTTGAGACAATTTTGTTATTTTTTGAATAAATATATAGATTTGAAATAACTTAATATTAATTGATTTCAAATAAATTTATTTTTGGTCTATGTAATATATCATGCGAGCACTTACGTTATGAAAATAAGCTCGATTACTTAAGGATTATAAAAATCATTGAACAACAATCAGTAAAGAAAATTTTGATAACTTAATTTAAAATCAATTAAACGTATAATTAAAGAAAAACACCAATCCAAAATATAAATTCAGCTACAATATATTTCGACAGAATTTCTGCCTTTGTCAGGTAGTCTGGAACTTTAAACTATTTAGAGTAAACCATTTTATCAAAAAGTAAAATACTTTTTTTATATCAAAAATTCTACCAAATTTTAAAAAAATTAATTTTCTAAAATTTTACAACTTTTATAACTTTTAACAAAAAAAATTTTAATTTTTTTACCAAAACTATTTTACACTTAGTTTCATCCTGCATCAAAAAATTGCGCCTACAAATATCAATCAATTCCATCAGTCGACTGTGATCGAAACCTTGAGAGCGGAGATGACGGTCAGTCATTCCAATGTATGTGGTATTACACCCATGACATAAATATTGAAAACCAAGATCTGAATACCATCTAAGCAAGACTTGAAATCTATCAATAAACACGATGACGATCCAATAATGCAAAATACAATCCTAAAAACAAACCTCACTATTTAAATTAAACAAAGCTAATTTATTCATTAATAGTTGTTTATTCATTGGAGTTCTATATTTCTTCCTCAGTATCAAAATCATTCTCTTGAATACTGGACCAAACGAAGTATAATTTTAAAATTGATTAAAAGAATCATGCGAAATTGACGAATGCAGAAATTTTGTAGAAATATATTGTAGCTGAATATATATTTTGGATTGATGTTTTTCTTTAACTTAAATCAGAGCCAATTTTGTGTGATTCTTTTAAACGTATTATTTTAATAAATACATAAAGTTTGAGACAATTTTGTTATTATTGGAATATATGGATATAGATATATAGATATATAGATTTTTAATAACTTAATATTAATTAATTAATATTAATTGATTTTAAATTAATTTATTTTTGATGTATGAAATACACACTGCGAGTCCTTACGTTATGAAAATACGCGCGAATCCTAAATGGTTAAAATATACATAGAACTATAATCAGTAAATAATTGTAGATAAAAGAAATTGCGTCACTTTTTTAAAAAAAAAATATTTTCGAAAATTGTCAAAACATCAATAATATCAAAAAAGAAGACAATTTTATTATTCAAATTAAAACAAAATAATTTCAAATTATTCAATATATAAAATTTCCGTAAAAATGATCAAAAGTCGAATATTAAAATCAAAATATTAAGAAAATATCTATGAATAAAGAGCATCGAGAACCCCACAGGTTATTATGCTACTATCTGAATGAAAAATATATATTGTAAAATCAATAAAACGCAATATTTATTCGAAAATCAATATTGCATCAATATAACCAAATTAGCCAATCAAAATGCGAGATTAAAAAATTATTTTCGGTTTGTTGGTGATTCGGCATACAATAAATGGATATAGACAATTGAAATTTATTGATTAGTTAAATTATGATTTAACATCCACTTATCGATTAAACACAAACTGATACACTAATTTACGACGATTGGCACAGAAAAGCAATTGATAAAGCTTTAATTTGTGATCACTCAACTATTGTTCGGATTTTTAGATATTTTTAATTTTTTTTATTTGCAATATCAATTTTGTCAATTTTTACGTTTTCTCTTCTTACATAAATAAAAAATTATTTTCTTTAAAAATTTCACATTTTTCCATTGTAACTTTAGATTATATATAGAAAAACTTTTAAAAATTCGATACAAAGCAATCTTTATTAGACCCACTTTTTTATCATTCACATTTTTCTTAATGATCCTTATACTTTTCCTTATACTGACTTTGAACATCATTAATGATGTAAGTAATAAAATATATAATAGTATTATTAATACTATTATATATTTTATTACTTATATCATTATCGAGTATTGTTTGGCTTAGCATTGGATAATTTATTTATTAATAATACTGTATTATTAATATTTAAATATCATTTATTATATCAATATATTATATCAATATCGATTTAATTTTTGATATAATTATGAATTTACATTTCTGTCCTAATTTAAGGATAATTTCATTCAAATTTAATCTAATTTGTTTTTTCTTTCTTTGCAACTTATACTAATCAATTAAAACCCAAATATCTTCTTTCAAATAAATTAATATTTTATCTTTTCGTTTTTTATTTATTTTTCCAAATTTCCAGCAATCAATAATAAAATTTTATTGATTTTTGCCTGTTTCCATAATTAGTTTGCTAATTTTTAATATTGGTTTTTAATTTAAATTATTTTAAGCGCCTGTACTCAAACGTGAGTAGGAAAATTATTTTTCAAATAATAATTTATATTTTTAAATAATTATATTTAGTTAAAAATTACAAAATCAATTCAAGGAATATAGATTTAATTAACTGAAGGACCACTTATTGATTTTCAGTGTTTGACAAAAGAACAAAAACAATCCAACCGCTGCCAGGAATATACTACAGAGTCGCAGGAAGCTGCATTAATTATTGTTGGGACCCGCTTTCAACTAAATGGTAAATATTCCCAACAGGTAAGTGACAATTCTTTCATATCCAATGCTTGGGAGCTTGCCCGGTTGCAGAATGATTTGATTTACAGCAAATTTCTCGTTGAAATGATTTGATAAAGATTTAGCAGAAAATTTATGATGGCGGACGAGATTTATATAACGGCAAGAGAGAAAATGCATAATAAATTTTTATTCATATTTTATATATTCACGACTTTGTATATTTATTACTGTTTTTTTTAAATAACAAATCTTGATATTTTTCAAAGTTAAATCTCGTATCGATGTGTTGGGGTTAAGGTAAAGAAGTGCAGAAATAAAATTGAAACATATAATTATATAAATTTGACTGAAAAACAAGTAAAATTAATTAAAAAATTTGAAAAATCTAAAAGCCAATATTTGTATAAATAAGAAAAATTTAAAGTTTTTAATGTAAAGACAATTTTAATATTTTTAATTGACAAATTAATTGCGAAAATACAAACTAATTAATTAAAATTTTGATGAAAGACAGTGAAATAACTTTTTGAGATATTATCGAAAATTTGGGAAAATCATTGAAGAAAATCGTTTTGAAATTTAAAGATATTTTACAAACCAATTATTCGCAAAACTATTTTACTAAATTGTCATTGCGGATCATAGCGCATTTCAGTGGAACAGAAATTTTATAACATATTAACTTGTTAAAGTGAATATACGAATCTTTAGCATTGATACTAAAATAGAAAAATCTGTAAAAGACAGTTTATTAGACAACTAAAGATGGAATTCTTTCACATTTTTGAGGAAATTTGGAACTTTATTACTACAATAAAATCTCTTAACTTTTCTCAATAACGATTCTAAATATCAACCAATAGATTGGCAGAAATGTGAAATGCTTTTTATTCATTTTTCGGTATCCTCAATGTCTTTCTTTTAACTAGCCATTAAGCAAAACTTAAGGAATATCAAAAAAAGAGAATTTAGTTCCAAACTTTATGTTAAAATGAGAACCAAACGATATAAAGATGATAACCCTATTGATATGTTTGTAGGATAATAGAACTGAGTAAGATAATGATGAAACATCTATGTAAAGGCTTATAAATGATATGATGTTAAGCAGTTTTGTTCCCAGGAATAATGTGTTTGTTTAATTAAATTAATAACAAATTAATTATTTAAATAAATGATGTTTCCACAACAATTATACTTTTAGTTTACTGCAATAATGTTTTATTAATTTAATAGCTAATTCAATAATCAATTTTATAATTTCTCATTCAAAGAACTTAAAATGAATTAAGAATCCTTAGCTTAAAGTGATCAAGTTTTTTAAAAACTAGTAACACATTAGCGGACAGAATTTTCTTGGATTATTTATTTGTGCATTAATTTAATCCATTAATTACTAGAAAAGTTTATTTCTAGTAAATTAATTAAAGAAAATATTTTTTGTACTATAAATATTTTGATACAAGATTTGTTGCTGACGAGTAGGAAAGCGCTATCTAATATGAAGTAGAGAAAGCTGAAAATTTCTGAAAATATTGAAAGATTTTATAAGATTTAATTGCGAAAATGTTAAAAGCGTTACATATCTAATGCGGGACACATTCGGGATAGTTTTCATTAATGAACAAACAACTCAAATCCACGCCAATCCTACATAATCCCAAACGTTCGGTCACTTTACTTGAGCTAGAAGTTAAAGATAAACAAGCTGTATGTGATTTGTAGAGCACATTATATACTGTACTGCCCAGATATTGATGTCACATAATAATATCTAAATCCTCTATAAATGAAAGAACTCATGAAGTATCTGATGTAAAAGTAATTTTGAATTAAATTTTATTGTGTATTATATAGATTTACACAGTATATTTAATGGGCTTTCCAAATATGAACTCAGAACACATTAAAAAATCATTTTGCTAATAATAGATTATTAATACGAATCATATGTAAATATTTAATTAATTCATACATTTCTTTTTTAAAAATATTGTTTTCTCCACAGTTATTTTTAACTTTACCACAGTTATTTTTTATCAATTTAATAATCAATTTAATAATTTCTCTGTCAAACATTATTTATAAGCATGTATATATGTTATGCTGATTTTTGTGTTGCTTTTGTTAAATAAGAAAATAGGTAGGAGACTGTAAATACATATATTTTTGAACAGAGATTCTGATACAGAAAGAGCCTCGGAATTTCAAAGAACAATAAAAAGTAGATGTTGATCACAAATATCATATTACCAATGAAATATACCATCATTCTACTGGAAAAAGTCGTAATTATGAAATTTCTATTACTGACTCTGATAATGATATTACACCACAAGTTGTAGTCCACAACCAAAGAAAATACGAATCCTAGCTTATGAAATATGACGAAGAATAAACTGTTTATGTTTATATCTTTTTTTAATCTTTTTTTCACAGAACTTACCTACTATGTAAATCTAGGAATTGATGTAATGTAATGGAAGTAGTAGATGGATTTGAGATAACTAGATCAGGAGCCAACGGGCTCAACCCTTTATGCTTAGGATTTTCCTAAAATTCCTCAAAAAACTAGTATTTTTTGTAGGTCGACCAATATTTTTATGTAAGTTAATTCAAATTTATTGATTTTTTCATGAAATTTTCTATGCAGGTTAACTAATATTTGTATGTAGGTCAATTAATGTTTTTATGTAGGTCAATTAATAGTTTTATGTGGTTTAACTCAAATTTATTGATTTTTCACGAAATTCTTGAAGCAAATGCAGGTTAACTAATATAATTATGTAGGTCGACTAATATTTTTTTATTTAAATCGACTAATATTTCTGTGCAGGTTAATTAGTATTTTTGTGTAGGTTAAGTCAAATTTATTGATTTTACAAAGTCTTAATATAGGTCAATTCAAAAATTCTGTAGTTCAAAACTATATAAAAACTAGTTTTTTTAAGAATTTTTTAAAAAACCCCAGCAAGGGGTTGAGCCAGCGGATTCCTGATTTATCAAGCTTCCATCAATCTACTAATAGTGACTTAAGCCATGCTAAAATCAGAGTTAATAAAAATATATTGATCTGAGGATTATTAAGAATTAATTTGCCCTTATGTTGAAATCAAATATAAATAAGTTTCATATCACACAGTGAACTGCCTAAATTGTGATGTTACCTAGCAAATCGTCAAATAGAAGGATTCATAAAGTTTAATTCGGATCGATTAAAATATCTAAATCCTCTTTGAATGAAATAATTCCAGAATAATCTGATGTTAAGCAATTGTTTTAGGCTTTAAACACAATAAAAGTCAATCTTGACATTGTTAATAATACGAATAATATGTAAATGTTTCATTAATTCAATTATTAATTTAATAATCAATTTGATAATTTCTCAGTCAATAAAAAAATATTCATATAGTCGACTGAATTAAATAATATTTTTAAATCTTATAGCTAAAAAATATACTAAATAAAAAATTTATTTATAAAATTTAAGTTTTAAATTAAATGTATATATTTTTAAAATTATTTTTAAACTTCTAAAAATGTCATAAAAAGTTATATTTTTTCAAAAAATGCTTTAAATATATTTTTTAATATTATTTGAAACAAACCAACTTTAAAAACAATTTTACAAAAAATATATTATTAAATTTATAAAATTTAAATATTTAAAATATAATATTACAAAAATTTTTTACATGTAGCTAAAAATATATAAAATTTTAAAATAAAGTTGTTTTCTGTAAATATTTGTTTTATATTAAAAAACTATTTAAAAACAGTTTAAACAATATATGAGTATAAAAGTATGATTTAAAAAACCAACTATAAAATACATAAGTTAAAATATTTTAAATTTATTTTCATACCATTTAAAATAATTTTAATTTTAAAAATAATTTACAAAAATAATATTTTTTAAATTAAAAACAATTGTAATTAATATTTTAAAAAAGTTTTAAATTTTATAGCTAAAAAAATTCAATAAAAAATATAATTATAAAATTTTAGTAATAAAAAAATTAAATTTATATTTTTTTTCAAAATGTTTAATTTTAAAAAACATTAAGAAAATAACTTTAAAAAGTAATTTTTAGTTTTAAAAATGGCTAAAAAATTTTTAAACATAATTTTTACAAAATTTGAAAGAATTACAATTTTAAAAATTTTAAAAATAATAAAAAAAACTATTTTTAAAATTGTAAATTTTTAACAACATAACTTTCGTTTTAAAAATTATTTTTTTAAATTTTTTTCAAAATATTTAAATTTAAGCAACTTAAAATATTAACTTTAAAACATTTTTATTTTTAAAATTTGTATAAAAATTAAAAAATATTTTTAACATAATTCCATAAAATTTTAAAAAACCATTATAAAAAAATTTTTATAAATTTAAAAAATTTTTAATATAATTTTAGTTAAAAATGTTTTTTAATTTTTTTCAAAATATATAATTTTATGCAACTTTAAATATTAGCTTTAAAACATAATTTTTATTTTATAAATGGATTTAAAATTTTTAAAAATTATTTTAAACATAATTACATATAAAAAGATTTTTAAAAAAATTTTAAAATTGCAAATTTTTAATAGTATAATTTTAAAATTGTTTTTTTAAAATATTATTTTTTTATTTTTTTCATAAATTAATTCTATGTAATTTTTTGCAGATTGAAATATATTTTTAAAATTATTTTTAACATGATTTTATACGATTATAAGAAATTTTAGAAACAGGTAAAATTATTTTTTAAAAAAAATTTTAAAAATCGATTTTAAATTTATTTTTCTAAACATAATTTTTATAAATATTTAAATGTAATTTTTTGCAGATTGAATTATATTTTTAAAATTATTTTTAACATGATTTTATACGATATAAAAAATTTTAGAAACAATTAAAAATATTTTTTAAAAAAAAATTTTAAAAATCGATTTTAAATTTATTTTTCTAAACATAATTTTTATAAATATTTAAATGTAATTTTTTGCAGATTGAATTATATTTTTAAAATTATTTTTAACATGATTTTATACGATATAAAAAATTTTAGAAACAATTAAAAATATTTTTTAAAAAAAAATTTTAAAAATCGATTTTAAATTTATTTTTCTAAACATAATTTTTATAAATATTTAAATGTAATTTTTTGCAGATTCAATTAAATTTTTAAAATTATTTTTAACATTATAATTTCTTACAATTATAAAAATTTTAGAAACAATTAAAAATATTTTTAAAAAAAAATTTTAAAAATCGATTTTAAATTTATTGTTTCTAAACATAATATTTATAAATATTTAAATGTAATTTATGCAGAGATGGAAAAGTATTCCAGTATTTTAAATGCAAATTATAATAACCATGTGCTTTTATTTCTGAAATCGAAACCACTTTCAAAAATGAGCTAGACATTTCAGGTCTGAATTGAAAATTTCAGCTATTAACTTAAATGAAGTATATTTTACTTTTTCAAAACGGATTTTACTGAATCGGCTTGTTTATAATTTAAAAAGTTCAGCAATTCTTCAGGAATACCAAATTGAAACTGATTGAGTGCGTACTAAAAATGAAGAATCTTTTTTAATTTTTAACATTTTATTAAATATTTCAGTTTTTGAATTTTTGTAATCTAATTTTTAAATTTTATCTAAATAATTTTATTTTTATAAATCGGTGAAAAATTTATTAAAATAATGAAATACAAAAATTTAAATAATTTTTCTAGAAAATAGATAATTACTGTTAAATATTGTTCAAAAATATATTTCCTGTTTTCCAGAGTTTTATTTGACCATCTCAAAATCGATCTAGACGGGAAATCTGTGACTTTGATCAATTTACTTAACTTTCAAAGAATAATTTATTATATAATAAATAATAATCTACCTTCTTATTTAATTCTTCAAATTCGTTATATCTTCTTTCGACGGAATGACTATATTTACTTCCAACCCACACATCAATTTTATAAGCCTAAGTAAATGAATAATTATACAAACAATTTGAGTGAAATGTACAGTATAGGAACTATTGTTTTCAGATAAAACCTTTCTAAAACTATCAATTCTTATTCTAATAGAGGACATTTATTCAAAATATATTTAGGTCATTTGTGAGATAGCTTTAACTGATTGTTTTAAACAAACTATAGAAAAGAAATTTCTGTAAAAAAATATACAAAATTCAAATAATAATTAATTATTATTTTTTTGTATATTAAATACAATCGAAATATGTTACCTGTAATAAATTTTAACAAGATTTTTTTACAAAGGAATTTGATATATCTTTATATTATTAAAATGAGGAAAATTATTTCTTGGATAAATAGTGTAGGGTTAGTGGTGTGGATGACCTTCGCCCCAAACATACAAAATAGTTTTTCTCCTGCCAATGGTTACCCGTTGCTAGGCAACGTTGGTAATGTAACCACTGGTCACAGGACGTCCAAAGGTGAGTTCCGATATCAGAACTGCTAAGGGTTAGTCCTGGTGGGTTACAGGGTTTCATTGTTTGTTTGAACTAATCGGTGGTTGCCCTCGTAACGCCATACAAAATGATACTAATCGCCACTTGGCACCCGTTGCTAAGCAACGTTGGTAATGTGTTCAAGTGGTGGATTGCCCGCAAAAATTGAGTACCATGTGCTAGTACTGTAGTTGCTCGGACAACCCTCGGGTTCACGAGCTGTCGATAGAAGACCTGTGCTCGCTTAGCTCTGTCCCTCATACTATTCAGGATTAGCTCTTAATTGACTATAGAAATCTGAGACGTAATAAGGTCACTCGTGACAATACTGACATGCAATTTCAAAAGAACGACTCAACTAAGGCGAACACTACTCTATTTGAATCAATCACATGTGGAATATTTATTGTTTGGCGTTTTACAGCTGCGTTGCTCGACGTCGGGCACGTTCCTTACGTCCCGGTCGACGATTATTGATGGGTCGTTCTGTTGGCTTGGTGGTTGTCTGCGGCATTTGGGTCGGGGCGAAGATGAGCGGGTAAGTTACCGCTTCACCTTCTCGGCATACCGCTAGGGCGACTTCGAGTCCCCGAATCTGCGTGCGCAGACTCTGATTTAGCTGCCGCTCTTCCTCCCAGCCTTTCTGAGCCGCTGTGAGTCGGTGATATACAGCTCTCATCTTTGCTGGATCAACCCAGGTTGCTTTTAACTGTTGAGTCTCTCGAGTTAATTGAAGTATTTGGGCGAGTGACTCTGCGTTCGATTGTCTTGCCCGTTCCAGTTCCGCTTGTAGAAGTTGTAGGGATGACATCACTATAATAGGAGAGCAGTTAAATTCTTTATGGTCTTCATTAAATCAAAGTCTTATTATTTAATTACACAAATTGTATGAAGCTAGTTTATCTGTGAGATATAATAACGAATAAGGAAAACAATAACACTTAATATTTAAATCAATTTCTACAATACTTCGTCATTACTATAGTTCTTCTTCAGGGGATTCTCTCTCTAAACTCCTCTTCAGAGCCGCCACTGTATAGGGCCGTCGGGTATCGCGGACTGGGTGAGGTGGGTATGCCTCCGCGATGAGCCCGACGCGGATGTCCTCCTCCACGTTCGTGAGGTACATCCGGGCTTTGACCACATTGAGGTCCACTTGCTCTTGTACTTGTTCCCAGAAGGTGAGGAGATTTCTGGCGTGACCATAGATTTCTTCGGCCGGGTATTGTTGTCCGGCGAGTCCACAGGGATCGGATTCGAGACCCAACAATCGCCAGGTGGTCGGGTGTGGCCACCGGGGTGGAAGTTGTTTGGTAGTCGCGGCAACCTTTGGTACCTCTCTTGGGTGTGGTTCCTCTACTACTTGAATGGTAATTTGGTCGATAGGCATATCTAAATGGTTATCGTTATCAAATTCGATTAAGTCGTCGGCTTATAATAATACTAGACTAAACGTTGATTATATTATCGCTCTTAGACCGATTAAACCTTACTAGTTTGATTATTATTGCGACTCGAAACGACTAAGATTATTTATCTGTGCGTTCCTGGTGGGATGTATTCTGCTGGCTAACTCCTCACGGCACTCCCATCTAACTCTTGTTAATGATGGTAATAATTAGAACAAGATAACATTTTAGTGTTAAGCAGATGGGTGAGTCGAAAATCCACAATCTATCAGGCATTAACGTTTGTTAAGTTAGGATTTGTCTAGTGGATGGAATTACCACTAATTAAGATTCATTTAAAAGTCACTAAGTACTCCGCGATACTATCTGTTAAAAATCGGTTTCAAAACTCAAAGGCTCCGTGATGTTATCAGATATTGAGGTTGGTTTAAGGTTTACCAACTACCTACTGCTGTTTGAGATTAATTCCGAAATTTATTAAATATATAACGGTTATATCAACTAATATAAGGTTACAATTTACTAATATATAACATCGATATTGATTAAACTAATTCTAAAATCCGCTATTCTATGATGCTAATGTCTATTCGAAACGGAGGTAGAGTTTACCTGTTGTACGTAAATTGACGATATTCAATTTAGTCACATCCTGTCAGGATGATGTTGGCGGAAACGTCAATCCCTTCGATCCAGCGGATGTTAGATTCATTCAAGGTAGGTTTCCGGTTTCCGGCTGATTCTCTCAAGTTAATTTAGTTATCGATCGGCTACTTCTATTATCGACTTAGTGCAAATATCGGTTGTGGAGTGCGCGTAGACTTTCTAATGATGGGACTCCTTATCAAGCATCACTTCGATATTCATCATTTGATATATTTATTCGTCTAAGTTGGACTATATCGGATTTTAAGCGCGTCGTAAGTTAATTTCTTGTGATTTGTTGGTGTATTTATTAACTTATAGTCGTTCGTTTGGTTTCTACGAGAAAATTATGGGATTAATCTCGGGTCTAAAACGGTGTCAGGATACTCGTCCGATATCAAGAAAATCTTTCTAAGCTAAATGGCCGCCATCAAGTTAAATCTAATACTATTTCGTTTCCCAATAAATTGATCTGTTCGCGTTTCTAATTCGGATCATTTTCGATTTTATCCCTGGCTTTCGATCATAGTGTTAATTTGAATTTCTGTCATTTTTATTCAATAACGGATTGGTATTTATTTGTTGATTCATTCATTTTGGTTCTTTTAATCACGATTTCTTTATGTTAATCAGATTTTATTTTGGTCAGTGAATAATATTCTATACTCCATTTTATTCTGAATTGCTAAGGTTTTATGTTAATCCATCTAATTAAATCAAAGGAAAAGCTCCGTTTATTACGCAATGAGTTTGTACTATTAATCAACGAATTACTTTATTATTATCGATCGTATTCGAGCTTCAACCAAATGAGGGCTTTATTTCTAATCCGTAATTTTCCTTTTATCAATGAATAATTTTAGCACTTAATTAAACGATTTCGTTATAATAAAGCTTTAATTCCTAACGTTTCTCCTTTTATTTAATCGATGAAGTTTTGGATTATTAATCAACAGATTATTTTATTTTTATCGATAGTTTTCAACATTTAACTAAATGATTACTTTGTTTTAAGACTTTTCCTTTGCTTTAATCAATGAAAATTTGGATCTTTAATCAACAATTTAATTAAGGGATTTCATACTGTTATTCGAAGATCGTTTCACCTTTAATCGATATGTTTCTTTATTTGAAATTAATGAATTCGATTCTTAGTTGCTTTCATTTTTATCGGGGGTTGATTTTGTTTAGATCAATACATTACTCGTTCTTACTCCAAGATCAGACTACTTTTATTGAAATGAATTATAGTGAATTAACTGATGAAATTATTTGCTGTTACCCTAATCAATAATTTACGCGCGTTTAAATTATCTTTACCCAACATTTACTTAGATTTTTAGCCATAAAACACTTTACTTCTACAATCCATGGTTATTTTAATTTTTATCAATAATTTCAATTTAATCGAATTCAATGATTCCCAATAAATTTTATTTGTTTCAAAATGTTAATCCAAATAAAACACTTTACTCCTATAATAAATGGTTATTTTAATTTTTATCAATAATTTCAATTTAATCGAATTCAATGATTCCCAATAGATTTTATTTATTTCAAAATGTTAATCCAAATAAAACACTTTACTCCTATAATAAATGGTTATTTTAATTTTTATCAATAATTTCAATTTAATCGAATTCAATGATTCCCAATAGATTTTATTTATTTCAAAATGTTAATCCAAATAAAACACTTTACTTCTACAATTAATGGTTATTTTAATTTTTATCAATAATTTCAATTTAATCGAATTCAATGATTCCCAATAAATTTTATTTATTTCAAAATGTTAATCAAAATAGTTATAACAACGATTTCAGTTAATTTAACCCGAGTACCCTTTCCCTTTAATAGGCCTTAGACGCATATTGTGTTCATATTATATTTATTGAGTGCCCACTGGACTACTCGGTGTGATGATTTTAAGCCGTATGTAATATAATTTTAGGTCGATTTTACAGAATTGAGAAACGAGGAAGCAGCCAGAGACTTCTTCCTTATTTCTCGTTTCAGCTATAGGGATAATATTGACGTTACGACCGCTGCGTTGCGCACGCTGAGTCTTCACGGGTACATATCATTGGCGATTTTCCACGCACTTACATGCCTCTGTACTATGTAGATTTTAATTACTTGCGTTGTGTGTCGGCTGTGGGCCGGAAAAATTTCGACATTAAAATTTATAAAAAAATAAGTTAGACATATGTAGAATAATTTAAATATATTAATAATATTTATTAATTAGGACAAAATAACAGAATTACCCTTCATGACCATTCCAAAATTTTCATACAAAACATAAAGTATCATAATTGAAAACATAAATGCCTCTCTCCCCACACCGCCGTCAAGCAGAGCTCTACAGAGATGCTATGAACGTGGTGTGGAAAGAGGGCTCCAACATAAATATTTCTCACCTAGAATAATAAACAAATTCTCGAAGTGGTTTTCCAATAGTTCTAAATTGGTTTGAAAAATGGTCTACAAATGGTTTTAAAAACGATTCACAATATTTTCAAAATGGTTAAAGTCCAAAATTGGTTTGAAAATGGTTAATTTTCAAAAATGGTTAAGTTAAATGTGAAAATGGATCAGTATATATACCTATTTGTGTGACGTGTGAAATTTGATGCAGTAAAACAAAATTCGACCTTGTTATTTTCTGGCAAATTCTATTTTTTAATTTTAATATTTTTTGATTTATTTTTATAATTTTTTATTTAGAATTTTTATTGAATTATTGCTAATTCAATTTTTCGATTTAAATTTCACTTTAATGAACTTTAATTGATTTTTTCAATTTCGTCGAATTTGTTGTGTTTTCTTGTTATATTTGTATAGGTATCGTGCGAATCTTGGTGCATTTTGTTAATATTTTAATTTATTTTTATGTTTATTATTTTATATTTAATTCTTTTATTTCTCAGATTTTATCGGTTTAATTGGTGTTTCAGTAGGTTTATTTAAATTGCATGTTGTATTTGCGTGTGTGTTTCTGATCCATTTAAACATTTTCCAAGGCCGTTTACGTTCTGGCCCAACATAAAACACTCGGGGGTCCGTAAAATTGCGACCCGCAATTTCAATTGATTTCAAAATGATACATACATTTCCATTTTCAATATTCACATTCATAAAAATATCTACGGTAAGGTTAATCATTTAGATAAAGATGGACTTAAGGTCCGGCTACGATACATAATCAAAATTGGATAGTTCAGTTTTAATATCAATGCAAGTTTTATAAGATCAGTTCAAATCACTATAGATCAGTCTGAATTAATCAATCAATGTAAATCAGTTATATTTGGCTTCGAATGAATCGCTGACGGCTTGAGTTTCGCTTTCGAGCTGGGTTGATCTTGAAGGGTGATTGATGGAAATCTGCGAGAGTCTTGAAGTTTTGCTAACTTGATTGGTATTTTGGATTGGGTTGAACATTCTTCTGAGTTTCTGAATTGGGGTATTTTGCCTTTGCTTGTTTTTTGTTAGGCCGAGGATGAGACAGCATATTAGGAGTATCATGTTAGAGGTTATACTAATCGGTAGTATAAGTTCGATTGATAGACTTGTTGTACTGGGTTCATTTTTAATTTGTTTTCCTTGTTGCCTTTTGATTGATAAGACGATTTTTTGGATTTCCTGAATTGGTTTATTATTGGGATTTGCTTTGGCTTTTCTTTGAATTTGTTTGATGAGGGTTTCCAGGGTTTTCTTTATCTCTCTATTCTCATTTTTTATATTGGCTATCTCTTCATTATTTTTCAGTAGGGTTTGTACCATTATTTGGGTTCTCTCGATATTCTGTTTCAATTCGTCCTTGTTTTCTTTTGTGGGGCATTGCATACATTGGAGGGTTATCTGCTGACATTCCTCGTTATTGGGGTTTCTGCAAATTTCTTTGAAATCGGCACAGGTGCTGTCCTCTCTTCTGAAGGGTTGGGATTTCTCGCATTTTTCTAACGGGTTCTCAGTATTGCATTTTCTCATTATTATCATCATTATTATCCACAGGTTTGGGTTCATACTTTCTATTTTTATACGTAATTAATTTTATATTTATTTACAAGGTTATTTCGTTTATTTACAGTGGAGTTTTAGCCCTTTTTATTCTTTCTCTTTTTCTGGGGTTGAGTGTTTCTCGCACTCCTCTTTAGTTTTGTTTTCTGAAAATCTCATTATTAGGATTTGGGCTTTTATTAATCGCTCGGTTATTTTTGGGAGTTCTTTTAGTCGTTCTTTGTTTTCTTTGATTACTCTTTGTTGGTTATAGATTTTCATTTGGAGATTTCTTTCTTTCGCTTGCTTTCTTTTAAGTTGACGTTTATGATTTATTCGTTTAGCTGTATGCTTTTCCAGCTTTCGTCTCGCTTCCTGGAGCTGTTCTGTTAATGTTTTAATTTCGTCCTGAGTTTGTTGATGACTTTCTTTTATCTCTCTGGCTTCTTTACAACTGTCTTCTAGTTGTATTACATATCTCTGTTCGCTTTTTCTGCTGTTTCTCATTCGTTCTGCTTCAGTTTTCCAATAATCTTCCAGGATTACACGAGTCTTTATTTCGGCTAATTCTCGCCTCAATCGTTCATTTTCTCTCTTTTGATTTCTGTTCTCTCCCGTGCTGGAGGTTAGTTTTCGTTTTATCATATTGACTAGTTGTTTTGACTGTATTAGTTGTTGATTTATCCGGGCGATTTCTGAATCTTGTTCCTCCACTAACTCTTGCCATTCTTTTCTTTCGGCTCTCCATCTTTTACTGTAATATCTCAGTGGGTCTTGCTCGATTGGTTCTACTAATTGAATTGGGCTTGGTACGTATTCTCCGTCTTCTAGATTCATTCGGATTTCTATTTCATTTGGATTCATACTAAATATACATCGATTACAATTTTTTGTTTTTATCGTTTTTATTATTTTTATTGTCTTTTTACACTTTTTACAACTTTTCTCTTTAGGTTTATATTGCCGCTTTGTCCGTCTCCCCGAATCCTTCATCGGGTTCGGCGGGTACTTGGTTTAGAACTTCAGTTGGATATAACGGCATAAGCAGGATTGGTGGTCGGTTTTGTAACATATTTACTTCTTCTCGCAAGGAATTTGATATTTGTATCTCTTCGTCTAAGAGATAGGCAAGATATTCTGTATTTTCGGTTAATTCCTCCACTCGCGTTTCCAACCGATGCGTGTTTTCTAACGCTTTTAGTTTTTCAATTTCTTTTCTCAAATTCTGTTCGTTTTCCTCGTATCCTTGCTTTATCGCTTTTATCTCTGCTTCAACTTGTTCTTTCAACTGATCGTTGACTTCGAGTTGATGTCTCAACTGAATTTCTTTGAATACTGCAACTCCTCGGTGTCCGTTCACCTCCTGCTGGAGTTCTGTTATCCTCTCGTTTAATTGTTGGATTTGTCGTCTTTCATCAGTTTGTTCATTTAAGGTTTCCAGTATCTTCTGATTTAATTGATCAATCCATTTTCTGTGGGCCTTTTCGGTTTTTCTGAGCCTGTCTATTGTATTCTTTCTGATTCGTTCGTTGAATTCTAATGTTTGTATTTGGTTACTGTAATCGTCGAGTGTATGTTTCTGCTCTTCAATCTGCTCCCATAGCTCCCAATCTTCGGTATTCAACAATTTCTTGGGTAATCGTCTTATCTCTTTTTTGGCTTCCTGATACTGGTCCTTCCATTTTCCTGCTTCTAATTTAATCCAACTTTCTTTCTTTTCCGTTTTTATTTGTTGTATTCGTCTTTGTCGATGAGCTTCGTCCTGCTCGATCTGCATCTCTTTTACTCTGGTTTGTTGATACTCAACTTCCTGCTCTAATTTCACTATATAGCTAGATTGTTTTGCGTTGGCGTCCTCCCATAATCTGCATTCTATTCGCCATTTTCTTGCTTGATCAGTTATCTGAGTCAGCATTCTTTCTTGTCTATCGTCTCTGGGCTCTCTAATTTTCTTTGCTGGTTTTGGCCCTTGATTTCTCAGCTTGTTGACTTCCTTTTTCGCATTTTCCCATTTAGTTTTGTATGCTCTTGTTCTATCTTCTTCTTCGGCTATTTGCTGGATATAATGTCTGATTCGCGATTCCCAATTACTTCTTGAGTGTTCTCTGTCTTCTGTCCATTTGATTTTCCAGTATCTTGCTTGTCGTTTTGCCCACTCTTTGGCTTGTTCCATATGGGTTCTCTTTGTCTTCTCTATTCGATATTGGGTGCTAATTTGCCCAATTTCTTCCTGCATTTGTTGTATAATCTTTATCGTCTCCTCTCCTTCTTCTCGTATTTCTGCTTCTTTGTCTTTTATCACTTCCCGCAATTTTTCGATTTCGCTTTGTTGATCCTGCTTCTCTTGCTCTAACATTCTGATCTCCTTTCTTTGGTTTTTGATTCTGGTTTGGTTCTGCATAAATTCCTTCATCATTTCCTCTTCTCGCTCTTGGTACGTTTTCTCTTTTCCTTCCGGGTAAATTATTTTTTGTTCTAGTTGTTTTTCCCACTTTTCTTTCATCATTTTTGTTTTTAGAGTCTCTTGCACTAATTCCTCTTCTGCGATTAGTAGCATTTCTTTTAATTGTAACGTTCTTTGTCTCCATAATTCTACTTCCTCACTTGTTACTTTTATTGACTCTGCTTGATCTTTGACTGCTGGTTTTGATTCTTCGGCCTCTTTTACAACTTCTTTTGTCTCGTTTGGATTCATAATTGTTTTCTAAATATTAATAATCGATTATTTTCTCTTTTCAATCATCTTAAAGTTTTATCGTAATTTACATCATCTCATATTTTTGTGATTTTTGAGTTTTTATTATTTTTTGTTTTTACGTTTATCTTTATTTACACTTTTTACACATTGTTTTCGGTTTCTATCTACTGATCAGCGAAACGGAATCCTTTGATCCGCCCGTTGATCGGCTTTCTACATACTGGACATATATTGACTTTTATCCCGCACGCTTCACATGTGACCATATGTCCACAAGGCATATAAATTATTTCTACATGTTTTTGCCAACACGTCACACATTGATACTGCTCCAAAATAGCTTCTTTTATTATTGATTTGTCACGATTTTCCTTCGGTTTCTCTTGATATCGCTTGATTGCTCGAATTATTGCTTGTGTCGAGTCGTACCATTCTAAATTATTAGCTAACCTTTCTTTGATTATTTTCCTCATCTTTTGAGTATCTACTCCTGATAATAGCATTATGGTTCTCGTTTTTGGCCGATCTAAGATATCTTCTATTTGCTGTTTGGTAATTATTATTTCGATATTCTTTGACTCTTTTTCTTGTTTATACATACATTTTCCTTTATGTTTTAACTTTTTGACATTCTGATCTGGTATTGGCTGTTGATTTTTACATCCTTCGCACATTATTCCTCTGGCTGTTCGACAATATCCTTGACTCGCAAATTCTGCTGCTCTTGGATTTCCTTTGAAAGTTTTAATTCTCTCCTCGAATGTTCTATTTATAGTCTCTTTCTCCCATATTAATTCTGTTGGATCTTCGAAACTCTTTATTATCGTTACCTTTTTCTCGCCTCCTTTTTCATCTTTGTCAACTTCTAATTGTCGAAGTCCTTCTGATCTGTTCATCGCTTGGTTTCTTACATCAATCTTAATTCTAAATGGGCAGGTTGGAAATTTCCTCAGGTGTTCTCGTTTAGCTGTCTCTCCCTTTTCCCATTTTGCGAGTTTTCCTTTACAATAGATGCATGTTACTTCGTCTGGTAGTTCTGGTGTTCCCGTAAAATAAAATCCTTGTGCGGCCATTTCTTGACTTTGTCGGTCACTAAATACTTTATTATTTCTAAACGTTAGGTATCTTTGTTCCTCTTTTCTCAAGTTTTCGTCTTTTACCCTCATTGGTGGGTATACTTTTGTCCTGATTTGTTGTGGTCTTTCCGCTACATCAAAATCCGCATAGTATGTTATTGCTGCTGTTAGTATGTTGGTTTTTTCCTCTTCTTCTGGTTTTTTCCATAGTCTCGTCCATATCGAATCTGGTCCTTCTCTCATCTGTATCGTTATCTCTTCGCTGATTCCGCTTGCCATCTAAATATTGTCATTATTTTTTGAATTTTTGTTTTTCTGATTTTTCTGGTTATTTGTAATTTTTTGATTTTTATTTGATTTTTATTATTTTATTTACATTTATTTACACTTTCTTTCTCTCTTTACAACGTCTTGTCCGGCCTCTCCACTTCTAATTTTATATACAGATTATCTTCTCGCAAGAATCCTTCTCCTCTTAATCGTTGTTGTGGATAGAAACGTGGTGTTCCAATTGCTGTATTCCAGTCAGTTGTTGGCCTTCCCATCTGTGGTTCATTTCCTGTTCTGATTGGATTACGATAATCCTCTTGTCCTTTCATCGTTAATATCATGTTTTGTTTAAAAGGCCATGTTAATAATTCATCATAATCTCCTCTTCCTACTCTGATGAAGACACTGATATAGGTGCCTGTTGCGTTCCCATCCCCATTTGGATACAGTCTGATACCTAATTTATATCCGTTTTCCCAACTGTATATTGGTGGACTATCTAGAATTCTTTGTGTCCCGTCTTTTGCTCTCTGGAGCTTTTCTGCGAATTCGGTTATTTTCCATATAAATGGTGCTGTAGGATGTTTTCTGGCTATAGAACTGTTGGTTTCTAGTTCCTTTATGCTGTTGGTCATCTGTTGCATTTTCTTTTCTATTTCGACTATTTTCTTGAGTGTATCTCCTTGGCTTCTCTCGAAATTCTTTCTGGACTCTAATATTTCTCTTATTATTGCCTTTTGTGCATCGTTTTCTGTTCGTAGGCTTTTTACTTCCCATGCCAGCATTCCTATCGTCTTCATCATGATTTCGGTATGCTCGATGCTGTTTTCCATCATGTGCTTTTGCATTTCCGCAACTGGTAATTGTGCTTGACAATTGAATAATTCTAACGGGCACCTGACTGGTTTGCCGCTACATTCGTTCCAATGTTCCTTTAATTTGACTTTATCTTTCTTGTCGCAGTTGTTTGTGCATATCCCTTCATATAGATCACATATTTGCTCCTCTTCTGGATTCCGATGTTCCATTTCTATTTTTATCCATTCGTCGATGACTCCACAGAATTCGCATTTTTCCTCTCTCTTGATGCACACTTTATGGTGTTCTCTCATAGTCTTTTTTGTTATGATAGTTTGACATTTTTCGCATAATATCTCGTTATATTCGCATTCGTTTGCGTGACTTTCGGCTTCCTTCATACGTCCTTTCCATTCACATTCTTTTACTCGGCATTGGACTAATAGATTGTTGATTTCTTTGTTGGTGGCTTTATCCATTGTTGTAGGATCTTCATCTTTTTCCAATATTTCGTTACATCCAGGGCATTTTATTGTTTTTGTTTCTATCACTTCTATCGTACAATCTGTACATATTCTGCATCCGCATTTCGTCTGTCTCGCTCCAATCAGCAATTCTTTACATTTACAACATTTTAGTCTTTCTTTTATGTCGTTCACCACTTTGATTTTTTCTTTCATTATTCGTCTCGTAGTTTCGGATGGATTCTTGCTTCCTCTAATTCTCTCGATAATTGTCTGCATATCTACAAAATTTTCAATTACTTGACGCTGCTTCGTTTCTGTCGTTTTATTTATACATATTTACAAGGTACGCTTTATTTTTACTCTACTGTTGAATCCGGTTCAGGGGTGAATTCTGGCATTGATGCTATCCATTCCACCCAACTTGCTGGATCTACGTGCTGTTGATTGTTACGTAGTCTTCTAATTTCGTCAGCTTGCCATCTAACTTGATCTGCTAATTGTTCATTTATTCTTTGTAATTGTAATATTGTTCTCTGTTGCTCTTCCAGTCTTATGGCTTGTTGTAGACCTCTGTTTACACTCTCCGTTAATACTAGATGAGTATTTGTCCACTGAGTTTGCGCATTGTTCGTTATTAGTGTCATTAATTCGCATTGTCGTCTCCACGTTGCCTCGACTCCTTGATCTTGGTATATTCCTTGATTTAATTCTACAATCTCTATCGGTACATTGGCAGCTGCTGGTTGTTGACTTCCTTCTGTGAACGGTGGTATTCTAACTTGATTTGGTTGATTTACGTTATTCGGATTCATCTGTTGGTTATAATACATTGTTAATTCATCGACATTCATTTCTGTTTGCTTACTATTTCTGACACATTTTGTACAATATTTATATAAATATACATACCATTACTACTATTATACTACATAATATTTTACACTATATACAACGTCTCTTTTTCGTTTTACACCATCGTCTCCGGGGACTCTATACGCAATGTTCGTATATCCCCGTATTTCTCATTCATTATTTGGTATACATCAGATTCATTGGACCATTGTTGTGCTTCGATAATGGGCGGTTCTTTTAACCAGAGTCCGCTTGTGCTGGAGTTTCCTATGATTTCATATTCTTCGGTTCTTTCTGCATCGTATTGTCCTAATTCAATATCGTAATTGAATTTTTTCCACTGCTGGCCATAATCTTCTCTTTATTGGCTTCCTTCTGCATTTGGTAGTTCTTACTAGTTGGATTATTATCAGCATTACTACGCTGCTTATTACTGCTGTTGTTATCCAGATCATTTTAATCATATAGTTCTTTTCATTAGGCTGTATGGTTGTGCTTTCCCTTGCATTGGTTGTCTCCATTATTCCTTCTTTTGGTTGTACATTTTTAAGTGCTTTCTGGAGTTGTAGTGCTTCGTGAATTGAAAGGTGGCTGTCGTCCATGATCATTCCTTTTTTCCATGTTTCGTTTCCTGGTTTTCTCTCAGATTGTCTTGTTGTGGATTGATCTGTCGCATTTGATTTGAGTGGTTTCCTTGTTATCGTTCTCCAATGCTCATGAGTTCCCTTTTGGGATATTTATTACATATTTTCCCAGTTTTCTTTTTGTTGGGATTCTATACTTTTGATTCTTTATATTTTTGCTTGTTTCGCATTGGATTCTTTTGTTTACTGTTTCGTTTCTTTTAGGTTCGTATACGCAGATTTTTGTGATAGGTTTTTCACCTGTGTTCTCAATTACTATTTCTTCTTCATTTGCTGCATTTGACTCTATGTTTATTATTACTGCTTTACTTTCTCTGATCTGTCGTTGATACGGTTCTTCCCTTGTTTCCTTTTCTGGACGTTTTGTCGTAGTTGATTCTAGTAGTTTTCTTGTTATTGATTTCCAGTAATCATCTCTTCCTTTCTGAACATGTACTATATACTTTCCACGCTTTCTTTTGGTCGGGATGCGGTATTTCTGATTTTTGATATCTTCGTTCGATTGGCATTTGATTCTTTCATTTATCGTTCCGTTCTTTTTGGTTTCGAATATACAAACTTTTGTAATGGGTTCTTTACCCATATTTTCGACTATTATCTCTTCTCCACTCTTGGGGTTTGATTCTAGTTTTATTATTATCTCTTTGTTTTCTCGTACTCGACGTTTGTATGGCTCTTCTTTTGGTGTTGTGAATTTTTCTCCCAGGGTTTTGGCTAATGTGCACGTTATTATTATATCATTGTTGGCACATATTATATATTCTGCATTGCCTTCTAGGCTATCCCATTCACATTTCTTTCCTGCTTTCATATTCATTTTCCAACAATCGATAATTTTGTTTTGTATACATACTTGTTCAATCGTTTCTATTCCTTTGTTTATTATTCGCAATTTGCCTATTCCTGGCTTTACTTGGATTTTTACGTTTCTATCTTCTGTAGCATCTCTACATACATCTTTGGTGGTTTGACATGATGATGAGTTTTCGGATCGTATTTCTATCTTTCCTGGTTTTCCTATGGAATCAAATTGACAACTTATGCTTGTATTCATCGTCAGTTGTAAGCATATTCCTTTGCTTGCGCTTCCTTTCTCATTTATTGTTCGTATTCTGAACGATTTTATCTCCTTTGTGATATTTTCATCAGCTTCTGTTAACTTGATGGACGTAATCAATATCATTATTTTTTGTAGCAGGGTCGGTCGGTTTTGATTTTTCCTTTGTTGTAGTATCGTCATCCCTTTGTTTCGTTTCCCTTCGTTGTTGCTGTTACTCGTTTCTTGACGTTCCTCGTTAGATGATTCCTTTTTCTCTTGTTGTGTGGATTTGTTTTCGTCTCTAGCATTTTGATCGTCTTGGCTTTTGCTGTTGTCGCCACCTTCTCCATTATTATTTCCATCCGGGGTTTCCTTTGAAATGTCGTCCTCGACATTTATTATTTCGATTATTTCCTCGTATACTTTTATTATTCTCGCTTTTATATCGTCCATCTCTTTTATTTCCTGTTTGCTCGCTTGGAATCTTATTTGCTTTCGATGCCATCTATGTATTATCATTAATAGTTGTTCCTTTCTATCTCCGATTCGTACTGCTTCTTTTGGATGATTGGTGAATTTCAGTCCTTCCCACTTCAACATTGCTTTTATTGTCTTTGGAAATGGATAGTGAGCATATATTGTTTCTTTCAATAGAACGTTTCTGTTCCTTACCATATAGTTTACATTGAATACTTTAAGTGATGAGCCTTCGTAGGTCCATTTCATCAGATTGGCTGCTGCTTCGTCTTGTTTGGCGTCGATAGCTTCCCATAATGTTTGGATTGTTTTACCCATCATTTCTCTCTCTCTAATTGTCGCATTACTGGTTATAAATTTTATTGCACTTGCCTGTCTGGATTTCAGTGCATAGTATAGTACATTGTTTTCTCCATTGTCTTTTTCTTTGAACGATGATCCTGTTTTTTAATAGTTCTCTCAGAACTGTTGTAGAAGCATCTGCTGCAACTGCGAACATTAATGGTGTTTGTCCCTCTTCGTTTGATATATTTGAGGCGTGTCCGCATTTCTGCATAAGTTGAATTATGTCTATTATCCTTTGAGTATTTCTGTGTTGTACTGCAATATGTAGAGGTACGTTTCCTTCTACATCTGCCATAGTGAAGATCATGGGTATGCTTTCCTTGATACGATCCATTTCTGGTGGGCTTCTAGCTCCTTTAGCATAATCCATTGCGATTTTTCCCGCTTTGTTTACTATTCTCATCCATCCTTTTCCTTCGACCCATTCTGGCATTATCTCTTTGATAGCTTTTACTATTATGTCCATTTTGTCTACATTGTCTTGGGTCGCGTTTAGCGTAATTTTGGATTCATCCGGTTTAGGTTCCTCTACGGTATTATTTGCTGTCACTTCTAATTTTCGACTCATCGTTAGTCCGTTTATACTTAGCTGTTGAGTTTGTGATCTAGTTTGCATACCTCGATTCTCTGGTTCTTTTGTTATTGTTCTCGGTATTGCTTTACATCTACTCACGTTCACGTAAATAGGTCTAGTGAGTGGGTTATTGACCAATTTAACTCGCGCATTATTCTCGTTTACGTACATTATCTCGTATGGTCCTTTACCACATCTTTGTAATTTTCTGGCTACTCCTGGGATAATTTCTGGCGTCGCAATTATTACCCACTCTCCAACTTGAAAATTATGCTCACGTACGTCTCGCTTTTTATCATGTAATTCTTTGTAGCTCTCTTGATTAAATCTAATATTCATCCCTGCTGTTTTCCAGATCTCTTGCATGCGCTCTTTGAATCCTGTTACATAATCATCAATTTCCATATACTGTGATATTGGCGGTTGATATTCCAAGTCTATCGGCATGTTACATTCTCTGCCGTACATTAGTTTGAATGGACTCATTTTTGTTGCTGAGTGTATTGACATTCTATAGGCCATAAGGCATAGATTTATATATCTATCCCAATCCTTTTGGTGTCTGCTTACATAATTGGACATCATTTCTATTAATATGCCGTTAAATCGTTCGGTTTGACCGTTTGTTTGCGGATGGTACGGTGATGTTCTCAATTTTGCAATTCTGAAGTAATTTGTAACTTCCTCTATTATTTCGCTCATAAAGTTGGTTCCTTGATCAGTTAGGATCTGTTTGGGTGTTCCGTATCTACAGCATATTTCCTCTACTAGGATTCTCGCTATTGTTCTAGCTTTTTGATCTGGTATTGCGAATGCTTCCGGGAATTTTGACAAATAATCTGTCACTACTAATATATAGATATTTCCATCGTTAGTTTCTGGTAGTGGTCCTATTACGTCCATTGCGATCATTGTCATTGGTTCTGGTGGAATTGGCATTGGTTTTAGCGGTGCCTTCAGTTTACTTCCTGTGCTTTTTCTGGTTGCACATATCAGGCAATTCTTTATCCATCCTTTTACGTCTTCTCCGATATTTGGCCAATAATATTTTTGACGCAGTCTTGCTTCCGTCTTTTTTGCTGACATGTGTCCTCCAAGTTTTCCATCGTGGTATTGCATCAATACCTCTTTTCGTCTACTTTCTGGTAAACACATGAGTCGTTTTTCGCCATCCATTAGTAATAACCATCCCTTCTCCATGGTATATCGATGTTTGTGTTTTTCCATATGCTCTTTTAATTTACTGTTGTTGTCGAAGATTTTCATATCGTTAGTTTCCATGAATTCGATTATGGTTTTTAACTCCTCGTCTTCTTTCTGCTCATTTCTCAGTTTTGTAAAATCGATATCTTCTGCGATTATCATGCATATTCGTCTTACATCCTGATCCATCAGTTCCTCAAATACAAATCTTGACATGCAATCTGCGTTGGCGTTCGCTTTTCCTGATTTGAACTTTATATACGGTGAGTATTCTTGCAACTGCATCGCCCATCTCATTAATCTACTCGAGGCTTCTTTATGTTGGCCTAGCCATACCAATGGTTGATGATCTGTAGTGATATATATCTCGTGACCCCATAATAAATATTTGAAATGTTTAATAGCTTGGATTATTGCTAACGCCTCTCTTTCAGTCACGGAGTAATTCTTTTCATGTTTCTTGAACGTTCGACTATAATATCCAATAACTCGTTCTCTTTTCTCGTCATCCCATTGTCCTAAGACTGCTCCAGATGCATATCCGCTTGCGTCTGTTGCTAACAAAAACGGTTTCTTAAAATCTGGGTGTACGAGTATTGGTGCTGATATCAGTTTATCTCTGAGTGTTTCAAAGGCTGTTTGTTGTTCCTCTCCCCATATAAACGGGGTATCTTTTTTGGTTAACTCTTGTATTGGTTTCGCAATAGTTGCGTAATTCTTGATGAACTTTCGGTAGTATCCACATAAGCCTAAGAATTCTTGCACTTGCGTGACTGTCTTTGGTGCTGGGCAATTCTTTATCTTTTCGATGTTTCTTGGATCTGGTTCTTTGCCTTTTGCTGACACAATATGTCCTAAGAAGGTGACTTTTTCCTTTGCCCAATCGCATTTTGATGGTTTCAATTTTAATTTCCATTGTCTCAGTCGAACGAATACATTACGGATATCTTTTAAATGTTGCTCGAAGGTGCTAGAATAAATTAATAAGTCATCAATATATACCATACATTGTTTAATGCCGTGAGATACAAAATTCATACATCTCTGGAATGAAGCTGGTGCGTTGGTTAGTCCGAAAGGCATTTTCTTAAATTGATATAGATCTTTTCCAATTGTAAAGGCAGTTTTCTCTCTATCCTCCTCTTTGACCTTTATCTGCCAATAACCACTTTTTAAGTCTAGCGATGTAAAATAAGCTGCTCCGTGTAACATTTGTAACATCTCGTTTATATCTGGTAGCGGGTATGTATCCCGTTTTGTTACCGCATTGAGTCGTCGATAATCTATACAAAACCGTTGTGTTCCGTCTTTTTTCTTTACCATGACCACTGGGAATTGCCATGGCGAACAACTTGGTTCGATTACTCCTGCGTCTAACATCTTTTGAACTTCTTTTTCTGCTACAGATTTCTGAGCTTCTGCCAGTCGATATGGTCGTAGTGTTATTGGGGTATCATCCGTTAATGGTATCGTGTGTTGCGTTACGTCACTTGTACCGAGATCTAAGTCAGATGCTGCAAATATATCCTTAAATTCCATTAGCAGTTTTTGTCGTTGTTCTTTCTCGGTTTCGTTTAGTAGCTGACTGTCGATTGTCCATAATTCTTCCTCAGTTCCTTCAGTTTTTGTTGTTGGAAGTTCAATGTCCATCATCGGTGTTAGTTTTCCCAATCTTTCGTTTTCATAGATGACTTTATCTTCTTCATCAAAATTTGTAATGTTGATCGGAATTTCACTGTTATCGTTTACGTACACTATCTCTCTGGCTAATGGCAGTTCTTTCTTTTTCTCAAATTTGTGATTAGGTTCAAAAATCATTTCTCCTCTAGTTTCCTCATTCACTTTTACGTAACAAATCATTTGTGTGCGCCCTGGCACTACTATTTTCTCTGAGCATCTCACTTCTGATTTCAACATACATATTCGTCCGGTTTTATCTCTCAGCTCCATTGATCCTAGATCTATTATTATCTCTTTTAGTAATTCTGGCATGAGATCTGTTCCAATTATACAATCTGCGCTCAATCTCCTGATGACTGCTAAATACGTATTGATTTTTACATTTTTATATTCAATTATCGACCAGATTTTTCCGATGACTGCTACCGATTCCTTACTGCAAGTTATTACATCCATGTTAGCTTCTTCTATACATGGCCACAATCTTCCGGGTATTTTATCCATTTTTATTGCTGAGATGTTTGCTCCGGTATCGATCATTGCTTTTATTTCTACCCCATTTATTTCTATGGGTACCGTTAGTGTTGGTCCAGCTAATGTTTGTAACATAGCTATAGTTCGAGTTTCTGGATCCTGATCCACACTTCTTGATCTTTGGCTGGTTCTTGGTACTAAGTCTGCCCAATTTGGTTCGTATGGTACTGGATAAATATTTCGTAAGGTTGTTGATCTTGGTATTGGTACGTGTCTTTCTACTGGCGTGTTTCTCTCTACTGATGATGCTGCTTTCTTTAGACATTCATATACTGGTGGTGGATGATTGAAATGTCCACTATGTCTTGTCTTTCGATTTTCCCATTGTTTGAGTTGCTCTTGAGTTAGCATCTGTGTTCCTCCTTGGTTTTCATCATTGTCGCTGTTATTACTGCTATCATCTCTGAAATTTATCCATCGTTTCCAGTTACTCGTTTTTTGTCGCTTCATTCTGGTTTTCTCGGCTTCTAATCTCATTATCGCTTTAAATTTTCGTCCGACTTCTTCATCGGTACCATTCATTTTCGTCAGTATCCCTACTAATCTTTTTATCTTGTGGATATCTTTTGAGTGTCCATGTAATACCATTGTCTTAGCTAAAAACGGTAAGAATCCAATTGCCATTTTCCAGTTGATTTTTCTCTCTCTTTTGTAGATATCGAAACATGCTAACATTTGTGTTATGATTACTCTTACGATTTGAATGATAAGGATTATCCCTAAAATTCCTGCCATCATTTGTCCGAAGATTAAGAATCTTCCCCACATGGCTTTCATCATATTTGCTGTAGCGTGTTGAAAATGGTCTGGTGATAGTAACAATTCGTAGTTGGGTTTCTCTCCATAGTTGTTACCTCCCGTTATAGTTACAATGTTGGATAATATTGCTTGCCTTTGTGCTGGGAATAATAAATGTTCTCTGGCTCGTTCCAGATTTTTTTGTTTGGTATATTCCACTCTGTGATATATCAACTGGTTTGAATTCTGCTTCGCTGGCCAATTCTGTCAGTCCAAATATTTTGGGTGGTGCTACGATTACTCGAGTTGGGAATTGTAACCAACTTCCATCTCTTATTTCGAATAACGGTCCATATACATTACTACAACTGAACATATTGGGTACAAATTTCTCTGGATTTATCATCCTTGTTACTGGTTGGGCGAATCTGATTTTTCCTTTATGCATTATCTCTAATTCGTTTATGCATTTATCTCTTGGGATCGTTGAATTCTCTGGCAGTTTCGCAATTGTCTTTTCACATTTGTACGTATACATAACTTCTCCAACAATTCTCCCAAAATATCCTTCCTGGAGTAGTAGTAATGGAATTGCGTTATCCGGATTTGTGATTGCCATTGCTAACTTTGTTTTTAATATTTCTCTGTTCAAGATACAGTCATTTTTAACCAAATCGTAGTATATTTTCTCTGTTGATGCCAATCCTTTATGATATAAGAAATCCATCTTGTTATTTATATAGAGATATAGTTTCACATCTTTGGGGTCTATTTGCGCTTTTGCGTTCGGTATTGCTGTTCGCGATAAGAATATTCCTTTATAATTTGTACTAGCTACCATTTCGTCACACTTGCTCACCATTCGTCCTTTTATGAATCTCATTCCGATAGTGGTATCGGTTGATATTACTACCGTTGGCGTGACCTCTGATCCGATAGTTGTGGTGATCGTTGGTTTTCCGATTCTTCCGGTTCTCCGTAATTCATCCAATGCACTTTTTTGCGTGTTAGTTTCGGTTTCTCTGTGCACTTGTCCTTGCACTTCATCGAATATTGCGCTCTTCAATAAGGTGAGTCTACAAGTTCTGGTATCGGCGTGATATACGATCGTTGACATTCCCGTATTACATGATCTATCTGTTGCTAGACATTGATGGTACTTTTTCATTGCTTGCGTGTCTGGATCAAAATATCCTTGATATTTCTCCAACTTTACTTGATAACTTTCAATCACTACTACTCCTTTGACTAGTTGATTCAATAGGGTGTACTCTCCTCCTTGACACGTTCCGTCTCCAGCCGTTATTCTTCCCACAGCGTATACTCGGGTAGTTTTTATCTTTCCTTCCTCGGCTGCTACATTTACTCTTCCAGCTATTGAGATACGTCCTGTCGTGAATCCTTCTTCACATTCGCTCCGCGTTATTGATACTACTGTTGTTTCCGTTCCCGCTTCTATAATTGTTGAATGTGAGTGATGTCCGAAATGAAATGCTACAATTTTCCTTGTTACTGAACATTCTTTAATTTCCGTTTTAATGAAGTCTACCTCTTGATATACGTTATATGATACTGCTGTAGCTGTTGTCTGTAGTTTGCCGGGGTTTGCAGCCTTGCACTCTTCCGTTTCTTTTAGTGAGTATTTATCACCAATCTTTATATTGTCACAATCATATACTACAAACGGTTCTACCCCTTTCACGCACATCATCCATATGAGTATTGTAGTGATTATCGTATTCATCCCTTTTCTAGCTGTTTTTGGATCGCTTGCATTAATCGTTGTTTCGAATTCCGTTAATAACTCTTTTAACTTCGCTTGCATCATCTCGGTTTGATCATCTTTACTTACCAAATTTATAAAGGCTTGCCATCCACCTTGAGTCAGGATGAATGGTTCGATTACCTTCCTGATAATGTCTGTTATCGCAAATTCATATCCGTTTGGGTTGTATCTTGGAGTTCGCTTTCTGTATATTACTATCGTATTGTACATTAGGTAGGCCATTCCTACCAAATATCTATTTGGGTCATCAGATCGTTTCGTTAAGTGATTTATTATCAACAGTAATTCCTCTGGATCTCTGGTTGTGGTTCGTACTTTGTTGTCCATGATTTTATTTATTATTGGTTTTATTGCTGCCCAAAGCTGTTTCGCTTCTGCTCCGATATTATTGAGTTTTAAATTTCTCTTTATTTCTGGATTTGCTAATCCCAGCATATCAGTTATCAGTCTGTTGATCCATTTTGCTCCTTGTTCTTGGCCTTTCAGTTTTCCCTGTAACTGCTTTGTCACTTGACTAAGCTTGTTTAATTTTGTTGTCAATTGATCCATCTGCATTTGTTCTTTAGTTTTCTTTTCTGGAGCTGGTTTATCAATTTTTGGTCGTCCTCTGGGTTTCTTTTCCATTGCTGTACCTGTTTCTTTTCGTTTGGGTTGTTCGTCTGTTGTTTCTTTGGATGTTGTAGCTCCTCGTTCATTTATCCAATTATCCCATTCGTCTCCTGTCGAGCTTCGGCGTCTTCTCTCTTTCTTTTTATTTTCCTCTTCGGTATCTGGCTCTATAATTTCGACTGGCTGTCTTTGACCACATACTAGCTCATCTGGTTCATCTGTTATCAGATCGTTTTCATCTTCTGTCATGAACAAATCTCTTGATTCCGGTATTCTCCGGGTTGTTTCCTCATCTACGATATCATTTAGATCATTCAGTATCTCTTCATCCCCTGTTGTGATGACGATTACTTCATCTGCTGCAGGTGGAACTTCTGGCGTATTTAGACTCTCTTGTCGTCCTATTGGCGTTTTCGTTCTGATTTCTCTTTTGTTCAGTTCTCTGCCCGCGATCTTTGCTACTGTTAATATATTGATTAACCCCAATTGCATTTGCGTAACTCCGATTTCGAGATCGTCGTCTAATGATCGTCCTTGGTATTGTAAATGAAATGGCGGTTCATACGGTATTCTCTTTTTCACTTCACTCACTTTGGCAGTGATATAAAATTCCCTTTCGATTGGTTCGAAATCTGGCATCATAATTTTTAAACTATACTTCTCTATCGTTTCGGCTGCCCATTCGGTATGTTTCCATTTTCGGATAATTTCTCGGAATTGCTCTGGGTACCACGCATACATTCTCCGATACTCCTCTATTTCCTTTACGATATTTCGCAGATTCTCCACTCTGTTACAAGAATCGATTATCCATTTTGCTAAATCTGTTACAGTTCGTCTTTGATTCTTTGCTCCGGTTCTCAATATCGCTGCTAACTCTCTGCATTTTTGCGTTTCTGTTAATCTTGTTAATCCTTCCTCCACGGGTCGTCTATATCTGTGGGCAAGTATTTTGTTCCTGGTATTCGTTTCTCGAGTACGCTGATTCGCGGTCTCGCTTGTTCTTGTTGGATTCGCAATTTCATTTCTCGTTCTGTTTCTACTTCGATCGTGATATATATCGTGTCATCTTTTACGAATTGAGGTGTTACATATTTTTTCAACAGAAATTGTGGTACTCCTCCCGCAACATTTTCAGTGGATTTTGGCTTTTGACTTATCATAGATCTTGGGTCCACTCCCAGTTTTTCGCTGTGTCGCTCTTCCCATTTTCCGGGTTTAGCGATTGAAATCGTGACTTTTCGATTAAATGGCCACTCTAAGTTTCCGTCATATCTACCTCTTGCTAATAGAAAATACACTGATAGATATTTTCCTTTTCCTACCCCATCTCCGTTTGGGTATACTCTCAATTTCATCCGGTATCCTCCGATCTCTGTATAGAATTGATGGCTTGTAATACCGATGATTTTCTCTTCTTCAGCCGATTTTACTTTTTCCGCCCATCCACCTATTTTCCATGTGTATGGGGCTAGTCGAGCTCTATCGTTTATTTCCTCGTCTTCTTCTGGTTGCCATTCCATTTCGTTTATCATTTCCTCTGGTAAATTTTCATATGGTTCATCTTCATATAACTCTAAGGTTATTTCGTTAGCTGCGTCTTCCGGCGCTTCTCCTGGTACGTATTTTCTCCACTTTGGTTCGGTTCTCTCCATTTTCCATTTCCATTCTTTCGTCTTTTCATCATATACCTTTTTCCATGGTGTTGATCGGCATCGCGAATCATCTATAGGTTGTAATTTTGTGCTCAACTTCGCATCTTGTCTCCATAACTGGTAGATGGTTAGTATTTGGTCCATCTTTCTTTTCATTTCCTCTTGAAATTCTTGGATCTGTTGTTCCTTTTTTGTTGTATTTTTTCTCTCTGGTTCATCCATGGCTATGATATTAATGGTTTGTCCGTCTTCCCATATACCTAATTCGTATATCGGGGTTCGTTCTCGCGGACTTATTTGCCGTTTGTGATACATTATTGCTACGTCCTCTACCATGCCATCGTCACATGCCAAGTGCACATGAATTAGCCTGTGGTTGCCCCAGTAACGCCATACAAAATGTTACTTCAACTACCACTCGGCACCCGTTGCTAAGCAACGTTGGAAATGTGTTCGAGTGGGTGGATTGTCTGCAAAAAGTGAGCATTATTACTAATACTGTAATTGCTCGGACAACCCTCGGGTTCAACGAGTTGTCGTTAGGAGACCTATGCTCGCTTTATTCTGTCCCTTATGTAAGAAATGTAGAATTCGTGCTGACCAGTGGGTGAGAAACACTATTTCGACAACACAGGGAGAGTATTCACGATTTTCCGGCGACCATTCTACTTATAAACCTATCGGGAACATATTATTTTTTTTAAATTTAATTACCATTACGATTCTGTTTATTAAAATAACACAATAACAAAATTAATGGGTCATGTCCGTCATTTAGATCGCTTTAGCTAGCAGACGTGCGGCTTTGCGGCGGGCACGTTCTTTCCGTCCTGGCCGATGGCTGCTTGATGGGGCTGTTGAAGAATTTTTGGCTGATGTATCGTTATGGGTCTGATTCGGGTAGGACAACTGGGATGGAGCAAAGATAAGCGGGTAAGTTACCGCTTGCCCCTCCCGACTTGCAGCCAGTGCGACTTCCAGTCCTCGGATTTGTGTTCGGAGACTCTGGTTGAGTAGTCGCGAGTTCCGCTTGCAATATATGGGTAGAGGTCATATCTGTAATAAAAATCCTTAATTTCATCATTAACTTAGATAAAGTAAAATTCTGATTAGTAAAACATGGGAGTTAGGGTTCCTCCAAGAACTTCCTGACCCCCTTCCTCCGGGGAGTAGCCGGGGATAATGGCCACTGGACGTTTAGTGTTACGGGCCGGTCGGGCTGGATAGAACTCAGCGATGCGCCCGACGGAGATATCTTCTTCTACATTAGCCAAATACATTCTGGCCTTGACGACATTCTGGTCGACCTGCCATTGGACCCTTTCCCAATGGGCGAGGAGGCTCCGTGCGTGACTTCGGATCTCCTCGGCAGGATATTGTTGGTCACATCGGATTCCGGCCCAACGGGGGATCATTCTCCATACCTAGCATCTGTAGGGTGGTTCGGTGTGGTTCCTTGGGTTGAAGTTCCTCAGGCATTGTTGTCGGTCGGGCCCGCTTCCAAGCCCGACGCCATTCTTCCGCCACGTGGGCGGGAATCTCCTCGAGAAGTATTGACTCTTCTAAAATAAACATCGTTAGGGTTAGGTGAACCAGTATAACATAGTTTTCAATATATTCCTTATTGACGGTAGCATAATCTCCTGTCCCTCAGTTAGCGTGTCGTCGTCGAGGTATCTCCTATGTCGATTCAGGGTTATGAGGACTATCCACGTTTATCGACGGCCAAGTAATGTGGATAAAAAAAATGTGGAGGTCGGCAGGTCTACTCAAGTCGTCGGTGATCGCTTTATGATTGGTAATGTCGGATTCATAGGACAACGCTTCAGTTACCGGGTTAAAACTTAGATAAGGGAGTACCAGTAGAGTCTAGACACAGTAATCAATTCGACATTCAAGGGACGAAAACGATCATCAGCGTTAACTATATGGTGGACATTCGTTGGATTACGCGTTGTTCATGGAATACTATTTCGTTTAGGTAGTAATGGATATTGACGAGATGGATTACCCTGAAATCTATGAATAATAATAACTATAGGATTGTTAACCATGCATGGAAATATAAATGACTGTTTACTTTGGGTGAGTTAAGATTTACGAACTACAAGGTTTTAACGGTTATTAAGTTGGAGCTTGTTAAATGTATAGTATTAGTATTTGTTAAAAAATAATTTAAAATTTACTGGATACGAAGTATTAACATTTATTGAAGTATATTTAAAATTTACATAATTTTAACATTTATTAAAATTAATTTAAAATTTACAAAAAAAATATATAATATTGACATTTGTTAAAATGAGTTTTAAAATTTTCTAATTATAATGTTAGCATTTATTAAAATGAATTTAAAGTTTAATAATATATAACATGGACATTTATTAAATTGACTTTAAAATTTACTATTATATAATATTGACATTTATTGAATGAATTTAGAATTTACTAACTATATATTAACATTTATTAAAATGAACGTCGGTATAAATTACCTTGGCTTGGGGCACTCGACTCCTTTAGCGTTTCTCCAATTGACGTCATAGTCGGTAGATCCATATTTAAAATTAAAAATGATAGTATAATGACTGGCTGGTATCCACACCAAATTATTTATCTAGTGTGGATGCACCCGCATCCGCTACCTCGTGATTAACCATGGAGATTTTGGTGAGAGAATTTGTGTTTATATTAATGGAATTTAATCTATGCTCATTATGTAGGTACAATGTCGACGGAAACGTCAATCTCTCCGATCACGAGAATTTTAGATTCAGTCAATTTGGATTTACGGTTTCCGGTTGGTTTGCCCGATATCTCAGGTAAATTTTGGTTATCAATCGATTATTTTCTGATGTTGCTCTAGTGTATTACATCATGACGTCTATTATTGTTGTGCGCTACTGTGAGGCATTTTTGGAGCGTGTCGGGTACGTCTGTTTCTCTTATTAATTATATTATTGACCTATTTCAGGAAAACCCAATGTTTTGATTTTCTTATGTTATTCTGGGATGGAATATTTGGTCGTTTCACGGAAGAATTACTCATTTGATTTTCATTGTGGAATTATATGCATCTTAACAATTCGTTCCTAATTTGTATTGGATCTTTATTATAATATTTCGTCGTTTTTCAAAATGATTAGGATTGTACTTGGAATTATCTAAATATATGCACTTGAATGATGAAGGATTTGACGAAATTGATGATTAATTTTTCGGGTGGGGGATATTGTCGTGATGCTGAAAGGTGGTAAATTCTTATAATTATTAACATCATTAGGCTCTTAGTAGGTTTTTTCAATAATATTTCATTACTAACCTTAATCTATGGTTGGGGATTCTTGAATCAAATTTAAATTCCGAAAACAAACGATTATCTTTAATCCCACGGCTATGATATTCGATTCGTCGGGGTTTCGGCAAGGCGTGTCTAATCTCGAACTTAAATTCTCCACTTTATTAGGGTTCGAACGATTTATTTGACAACAATTAGAAAGATTTATTTTATTTACTAACAACGAGTTCATGTCAATATCGATTTTATTCTCCTTTTATAATGATATTAATTTTCTTTACAATCATGATTTAATTTTTAGTAGTAACGATCTCGGGTTAATGAATTGTTAAGTTAATTTTAAGCAACGGGTTTTGTGCTTACTTCCATTAACAGATTAATCTATTTATTTCTACCCTTAACTAGTTTAATTACTTTATTTTTACTCAATGAATTACTCTATTTTTGATTAATAATTTACCCACTTTTAATCAACAATTATTTTTTTTTAATCAAAGAATCTAATCAATAATCCTTATAATTTTAGGTAATGAATTATTTTATCAATGAATTACCTATTTCTAACCAATAGTTACTTTACTTTTACTCCATGAATTATATTAATTTAATCAACGAATCACTTATTTTTACTCAATAGTTACTTTAATTTTAATCCATGAATTATATTAATTTAATCAACGAATTACTTATTTTTACTCAATAGTTACTTTAATTTTAATCAATGGATTATATTAATTTAATCAATGAATTACTTTATCTTAATCAACAAATGAATTAATTTATTCCCCGTACCATTCCCCTTTAATAAGCCTTAGGCGCATATTGTGTTTATATTATATTTAATGAGTGCCCACTGGACTACTCGGAGTGATGATTTTTAGCCGTGTGTAGTATAATTTTAGGTCGATTTTACAGAAAGGAGAAACGAGGAAGCAGCCAAATGACTTCTTCCTTATTTCTCGTTTCTTCTATACGGATAATATTGACGTTACGACCCCTGCGTTCCGCACGCTGGGTCTTCACGGGTACATATCATTGGCGATTCTCCACGCACTTACATGAATCTGTACTGTGTATATTTTGCTAACTTGCGTTTTGTGTTGGCTGTGGGCCGAAAGAATTTCGACAGTTTACTTTAGTTTATTAAATATATAAAACAAATTATGAATAATATAAATATTTATTATCATATTAAAGACAAAATACAAAATTACTTGTCCAACAAACAAATTCATCAAAACATAAAATTGCATCTCTCCCCACGCCGACGTCCAAGCAGAGCTCTGCCGAGATTGCGAGGATGTGACGTGGAGAGAGAGCTCCAAAATAAAAGCTATCTCTCACCTAAAACTGCAAGTTTTAATATAGATTTTCAAACAAAGTTTTAGTTCAAAAAAATGGTATTTGTTTGAAAAACGGTGTGTTTTAATGTGAAAATGAATCGGTATTTATACCTATTTTCTGTCCCTAACCTCGCGTGTTAAATTTGATGTAGTAAAACAAAATTCGACCTTGTTATTTTCTAGTATATTCTAATCTTTAATTTTATTATTTTTTCAATTTATTTTAATAATTTTTCATTTAGAATTTTTATTGAATTATTACTAATTCAAATCTTTTGATTTAAGTTTCATTTTTATGAACTTTTATTAATTTAACAATTTTCGTCGAATTTGTTGGGTTTTCGTGTTATATTTGTGTTTGTATCGTGCGGATCTTGTTGCATTTTGTTATTATTTTAATTTATTTTTATGTTTATTATTTTATATTTAATTCTCTTTTTTCCTCATATTTGATAGGGATTAATTGATGTTTCAATAGGTTTATTTAAATTTGCATGTTGTATTTGCATGTGTGTTACCGATCCATTTAAACATTTTCCAAGGCCATATGTGTTCTGGCCCAACAGTTCTGTGACCGCCAAAGGTGAGCTTTATTTTGGTGGGTTTCTGGGTGTTGATATTTTGAAACTATATGGTTGTTACCCAGACAACCCCATACAAATATTCTTCGCTTACCACTCGGCACCCGTTGCTAAGCAATGTTGGAACTGTGTTCGAGTGGGTAGATCGTTCGCAAAAAGTGAGCGCTATTGCTAAAGCTGTAATTGACCGAACGATCCATGGGTCCAACGAGCTGCCGATAGGAGGCCTGTGCTCGATTTTGATTTTTAGGTCCCATTATTCTCTACCTCTTTCAAATGTTAACCTATACTCTCATATCATCTATCTTTATGTCCATTTGCTTGGTCCTTCTCATTATTGTCCAAGCTGATGATAATTCTTTGGCCTGTACACCCTTTGTTATGTTAAATACACCCACATTATATCTTTCACCCTTATCCCTATTATAACTACAATGTTTCCCATTATTATTACCAGCCTTATTATTGTTGCCATCATATGTATTACCTTTATTAATTGTTGCTACTATTTCCTATATTATTATTTTTATTACTATAACTACCATTATATTTATTGTTATTACTACTATGATTATTACTACTATTATTATTATCATAATTATTATCATCATTACTACTAATACCATGATTATTATTATTATTACCATTATTATTATTATTATTATTATTATTATTATTATTATTATTATTATTATTATTATTATTATTATTATTATTATTATTATTATTATTATTATTATTATTATTATTATTATTATTATTATTGTTATTATTATAATTACCATTATCCTTATTTTACGGTTTTATATTTTCATCGATTCGGAAAATTTGAGCAGCGTTCCGCCTTGATTTTACGCGTTCCACTTTTACTTTACTATTTTCAATAAGTATTTTCATCAATTCGGAAAATTTGGGCAGCGATCCGCCCTTATTTTACAGTTTCATTTTTACTTTACTATTTTTGTTAAGTATTTGAGTTAATTCGGAAAATTTGAGCAGCATTCTGCCCTTATTTTTCAGTTTCATGATAATCTTATACCAACCGTTGAGTCGCATTTCACTTTTATTTTTCTATTTTTTATAAGTATTTTAGTTGATTCGGAAAATTTGAGCAGCGTTCCGCCCTTATTTTACAGTTTTTTATGATAAGTGTTTTAACTATTTCCAAACATTTGCGCAGCGTTCTGCCCATATTTTCCGTTTCAATTTAACATAATTTATTTAATTCTTATTTAAAAACATTATTTTCATGATTTTGGTTGTTCGGATTAATCTTTTTCCGATGGCTATTCATTTTAACTGTTGCAACGATTTCGCAATTTTTCCCGCTACCCATTCCCTCTTTTTGTCCTTAAGATCTATGTATGTTCATTTCATAGTTAATGAGTGCCCACTAGACTACTCGGTGTTAGAGATTTTGAGCCGATTGTTGTTAAAATTTATGTCAATTTTACAGGAAACGGATGATGAAGGAGCAGCCAAAGGGCTACTCATTTACCCTCCAATTTCCCCTATGTACGGATAATATTGACGTTCCGATCCCTGCGTTCCGCACGCCGGGTCTTCAAGGGCACAGATCATCGGCGGTATTCCACGCACTTACACGAATCTGAATACTGTATATGATTTTATTAACTTGTGATGTGTCTTTGGGTGTGGGCCGGAAAAATTTCGACAATTTGAAAGATTAATTTATGCATTATGATAATTTATTACAATCAAAATTAAATTACCAGATACATCCATCAAATTAAAATTCATAAATATATCTTCGTAATAATCCATAAAACATCGATCAATGAATCCATTATTCACAGGTAAATATATTAATCTAAAGTAAAACTGTTGAAATCAAGTGTCAAAGTACGACGGAAAATCAATACTGAAAATTAAGATTAAGATTTGTCAAATCATATCAGTATATATACCTATAATTTGGCCTTAACCTTGCGTGTTATTTTTTATTGCGATTAAACAAAATTAAATTTTTATTTATTTCTTAATTTAAATTGGTAATTTATTTTTAACATTTTTAATTAAATTTATTCAGCTAAAAATATTTTATTTTTATTCATTTAATTCATTAATTTTTAATTTTATATAAATGGTCATTTTACGGTCGAATTTTCTTGTTATTATGTTATTTTTTATGTAAATTTCGTGCGGTTCTTCATGCATTTTGTATTTATTTTATTTTACTTTTTATGTTTTTGATTTTATATTTATTTATATTCTCTCAGATTTTAAAATGTTTAATTGGTGTTGTATATTATATTTTAAGTTATCTTGGTGCTAGGTTTTCGTGTTGTATTACTGATACATTTAAACAATTCTCAAGGCTATTTGTGTCCTGGCCCAACAATTTCTAAAACTGCTAAGGCCCGGTCTACAGCTAGGTTCAGCGAGCTACTGTTAGAAGGTGTATGCCCGACTAACTCTTTTAGGTCCCTAACTTCCTTTTTATTTTTAATTAATCAACCTATTTCTTATTTTATGATGAATTACTTTGAGAAAAAAAACGATAAACGACTTAAACTTAAAAATTTATTTTAATATTACACGCTACTATTATGTTGTTATAGAATATTGGTTGTTTTTGCTTGTTGAAGTCGCCTACGCTCCCTTTCAGCTTGACCTGGCCTGGAATAAGCTTTTATTTTTTTCTTTGGTTCCTCGAGACGACTTTAGTCCCGGTAGGCGAGTTATGCAGAAGCAAACCCCAAGGGGTCAGTTACCGCACTCCCCTCTTGGCTTGCTGAAAGCGCAACCTCCAGTCCTCGGATCTGAATTCGCTGGACCTGAGTCAGCGCATTCTCCTCTCTCCACCCCGCTGGGCCGCAGTAAGGCGTTGATAAACATTTTTCACCTGTGAGGGTTCGATCCAGGTGGCTTTACCCGTTAGAGTTCCGGATTAACTGTGCTCGCTGCTGTTGGAGCTCCACATTCTAATGCCGTAATTTTCGCAACTCCTGGCCGATGGACTGAATCGCTTTCATTGCTAAATTCGAATACAAATATATCAAATAGTAGTGCGATCTGTAATTTGCGATATTGATTGTAATAATAATAATATTACATAGTATAAAAGAAAATCTCCTAGCATAACTTACCGACTGTCTGAGGTAATTTTTAGTCGTATTTTGCTATACTGATTAGCTGGCCATTTCATTTATTTCATCCTCATTTCAGCTTGTTTTACTACAAGTTCTTTATAATATTTTATTACCAAACGAGCCAGATAGTTGTTTTATTATCAATAATACCTGTTCATATGATACTGAAAGTCTTATTCAATTAACTCTAACTATTATCTATTCATAATATCACTTAGTTTCATTCGATAGTTACATTTTAGATTGTTCATTATAACGACAAGAACAAAGTCTGCATAAAACGAAAAAACTTTTATTCTATTAATACATTTATCCATTAAGTCTGAGCCTATTTTACAGATTTTCCCCATAGTTCTCGTTGGCAGGCTTTTTCATCAGAGTGCGTCGGGCATAGGCGTGGTCTTCCATTGTCCGATCAGATAAAACATCCAATAAGTCCTGTTGAACGATGCGTCTAGGCACTGCTAGATACATTGGAGCCTCGGTTTCTAGTAGAGCCGGATCGTCTAAGTGGAAAGATACTCCGTATGCTGGGACATATCCATCGAAACTGGGGATTCGGCCACTGGCTTTATCCGAATTTATCCTTGTGAGTCGCCTGCGTTGGATGCTGGCCTTCCAACGAAATTTCCGCACTAAGTGTTCGAATTGTTGCAGGGGACTTCTGCCTGGTGACGGATTTCCTTAGCCGGATTCCGTCCCGGCTCTCGATTTATTGCTAGACTTGTTATCTCCACGTTATCTATGATATGACTACTCCTGGCTGCCATAGGTGGACAGCCAATAGCCACGATCGCACAGGGCTTGTCGATATCTGTCTGCAAATTGACTTGGAACTGTTAACGTTGTGCGAAATTCATCTGACCAGTTGATTTGGGTGGGTCCTGGTCCTAGTGAGTGTGCAAATAAAATGGATTAGTAGATGTCTTTCTTCATAATTTAATAATATAAAATCTTTCGAGAGTTCAGTGCCAAAAAGGTTTAATTATACAATCATTGTCGAGATTTAGTGTACCTATTAAATTAAACTTCGGATTACTATGAGCATGATTTACTTTGTCGTTGTCCTGTTTGTCCCCTGTCGTAGTTCGGCCTCTTTCATCTCGTTTCAGATTCTTCCTACTCGTCATACGATCGCCGATATTGTTAGCCATTTGAAATGATATCAGATATCAGTGCGCATTTATATTGATTGTCGGCGGAGAATATGTGCTGCCACCACTCGGCAAAATACTTACGATGATGGTTTACATTTGTATATATTAAACCGGGTGATTAATTTTCCAAATGTTTCTGCTTCCCGTAATTTGTTGTTATATTGCCGTGTGCCAATCGGGCGTGTGTGTAAATTTCGAATCGTCGTGTCCGGTATTTATCGCTCTCACTCCGAATAGTTGATGTTCAATTCTCTCATCTGACCAACCTGCGTAGAGGTCATTCCAGGTAACTGTCTCATTCGATGGATTAGATGGATTACGTGATATTATTCGGCCGTGCTTAATTTGTAGAATCGACTATTGTTAATTCTCATTACGGAATATTGTTCATGTGTATTTGATTTATAGATTCGTCTAGTGATAATTCTCATTCCGTATTATCATTCCTTTATATTTTATTAGAATATTCGTCGGTTGATAATTCTCATTACGTTGAATTGATTTATTGTAGATCCGACTATGGATAATTCTCCCGGGCAACTCCTTGTAATTTAGTTATAGCGATAAAATTTTCTGTTGGGTTGGTGGTTAACCTTAGTTTTTCGTTCAGATTAGTTCGCTTGTCCATCAGTTTTCGATGAATCGGCTACGAAACCTTCATAACGCTTGGTAACGTCTACTCTGATGGAACTTTAACCGTCCGCTACATGACATGGGAGCTACTTTCAATCAATTTGGTGTACGCCTTGGCTGCTATAACTGTCTTTGTTTGACGTCTCTATAAAGGCTTCAGGCTGTCTTTACTTGGATTACTTCTGGTGTCAGGTGGATTTAGTTAAATTTTGTAAATTTTCTTTGATGTATTTCAATTAAGGTGTCGATATTATTAGTTAATTTTCTTCGATGGTAATGTGGAACGGCGATCTAATACGAAGTTGTATTAAGGTTGAAGGGCCTTAATTAATTTGTATCGTTATAAATATTTTTGTTGTGCTTAATTATTTCTATGATTTTGTTAACATTTATATTCAATTTGTACTTAACCCTAAATCATTTTAATGTAGGTGAACTTTTTAATTAATAAATTGAAATCGTTGGGTTCTTATATACTTAAGTGCCTTATTTTATGGTTTCGGGGTTAAGTTTATTTAAATTTAATTAGTATTTTGATTCTAATTTGCGACTTTCCATTACGAGGTTGTTAGTAGTAAGTTTACGTAAAGAAAATTAATCTTTGAACACAAATATTCGGTTGACCTATCATTGAACTCCTTAGACTATTTCTATGTATTCGATTTAATTCATATTTGTTTAATGGGGTTTGTATTTTGTTCGCTTTAAACGTTGCTAAATTAGTTATTTTGTTCTTGAATCTAATACATCGAATCTCACTGTTAGGCCTTTTCAAACTTATGTTATTAAATCTAAGTCCTTATTCTATATCTATATAAGACGAAGTAGTTCCCTCGTTACGATGAGTTTACTTCCTAATTTTGAATTATTACGAGCATTTTGCCTGTTGCATTGATTTTCGGAATCCCCCTTCCCTTTATCCAAAATTTGACCTTAAGAAGCATATATGTTGATATTAGATTTTATGAGCGTCCACTAGACTACTCATTGTGAATAAGTTTAGCCGATCTGTGGTCTGAAGTTTAGTTCGAATTTTCGGGATATAGGTGAAAGGGAGCCAGCCAAAAGACTGGTTCCCGATCTTCCCACTGCCCTATAAGTATAAAATGATTTTACGTTTGAGCCAGTCGTTATGCACGACTAGGTCCCTCACGTGCACAAGCTATAGGCGGATGAACCGCACTTACACCGCTCAATAATTATGTATGATTTTACTAACTTGCAATTTGTGTGGCTGTGGGCCCGAAAAATTTCGACAACAGGAAAAATTCATCTACTCAAACTTATATAATTGCTCTCATAAACACATAGTTATCTCATCGATACATTGATTCCATATTACATTCATAGTATTCACTCATTCTCACTTCGATAATTTTGCTGATAGTATTTGCTGATAGTAGTTCGAGATGTTCGTTCCGGACGCTTTGTTATACAATACAAATTTTTCTGATAAAAAACATCTAAACTTTTTACAAGAAAAAGTGACTGCTCACAAGTGATAAAATTCTGTAAAAATGAATTGGTATTTATACCTATTTTTTGACCCTAACCTTGCGTGTTATATTTAGTGCGATAAAACAAAATTTGACCTTGACTTTATTTATGTTATCTAACTTTTAATTTTTATTATTTTATTATATTAATTAGGTAACTTATTTTATTTATTTTTTAATTGAATATTTCCGATTAGAAATTTTTTATTTTCAACAAGCTTTCCCATTAAAATGCTGATTTTATAAATTGCTCTGTTTTTGGTCAAATTTTCTTGTTATATTATTGTGTTTGTGTTAATTTCGTGCTGATCTTGGTGCGTTTTGTTATTATTTTTAATTTACTTTTATGTTTTTTGATTTTATGTTTTAATTGCGTTTTCTCATATTTTAAGGTGTTTATGGGTGTTTATGGGTCTGATTTTAAATATGCATGTTATATTGACGTGCTATTTCCAATTCACTTAAACGAAATTAAGTCCTGGCCCAACAGCTATATCCAAGATATTGTTTGACCAAGACAAGATTTCGTTTAAATGAATCGGAAATAACATGCAAACATAGCAAGGCATATTCAAAATCAAACCTATACTCACCAACTAAACACCCTAAAATATGATAAAGAATATAATTAAACATTATATCGAAAAAAACAGAAAAGTAAATAAAAGTATATACAAATGCACCAAGAGCTGCACGGAATTAACAGAAACAACACGAGAACATGAGAATTTGGCCAAAAATAGATGAAAAGTAAGTTCCTGCTGGGGCGTGTCATCTGCAAGTGTGATGTCTATGAATGTAATGTAATGTTTTATGTCGATATATATGCTTCAACGGATCAGGTTTATTTATTTTTATCGAAATTTTAGGGCCCACAGCCAGCACTTACCACAAGTAATTAAAATCATACACACTATCAGATTTTGTAAGAGCGGTTTCTCCGCCTATAACCTGTGCCCGTGAAGGTCCATGTCGTGAGAAAGGACGGATGCTGAACGTCAATATTTTTCTATAGGGGCGTTAGTTAGATCGGGGGGATAGTATTTGGCTACTCCACCTTCTTCCTTCGTCCGAAAATTCGACCAAAATTTATTTAAACACATCGGCTTAAAATCATCAACACCGAGTAGCTCAATGAGCACTCCTATAATCAAAATATGAACATAATTTTAACCTTAAGACCAAAATGAGGTAAAGGGCAAAGGGGAAAGGGGCGAAATTAGTGCAAGGCATTTAAACTATTAATATAAATGAGGAATATTAATTAACCAGTAGTTTTAAGGTCCAATTTTGAACCTAGAATAGAAGTAGTTAAATGGAATTTACTAAATAAGACCGTGACTTTTATAACATTATAAAACGAACAATCATACTGAGAGTAACCCTTGTCGCAGAGCTTAAAATAAAGGAAAAGTTATTTAACCCACACTCTAAATTTATTATATAGAATAATAGCTACCGCTGAATAAAAAACAGTGATACTAAAAGGGGTAGAAAACAAATATATAAGTACGGTGATGATCTGGGTTAGCAACTATACAAACTCAACGTAAATGAGGCCAATAAAAATAAGAAAACTTAAAACCTCACCTCACGATAATAACGACGGAGAACACGAAAAGTCATGAAATTTTATTTAGTCATAAAATAATATCGTTGGACACAACTAATTTGATACACCCAATTCGAAATAAATGTAGTCCAAATTATTAAATCTTGCAATTGAAGTATTCGAAGCGTTACAAATGTTAATTGGATTCCAATCGGACATGCATAAATATCCATCCATCGACCGATACAGAACTGAGAGTAGGAGTCCGACTGAACGAGATAGACAGATGCCAGAAAAGACTAAAATATCCACCTAGATTATAAATCACGAGAATGTAAAATCTATTCAAGAATCAACGACCACAAAAATTTTTATCTTGTGTGAATACACTTAATAAACGTCCAGATGGTTGGTTGTATGAGCGTAGTAGTTCAGCCGACCCGAGAATATTTAAATAGATGTAGGCCAACTAACTATTACCTGACCTAGTACAGACCTACATAGATATAGTGAGCTGCTAGTATAGCAATCGATAATGCTACAACGTGATCGCGATGACCAAAATTACAATAACGCCAATATCAGTTAGTGGTTAACTTTACTAATAGACAGAATAATAATAAATTAAAAAATTAAAATTATACTAATAACAAACTTAAGAATACGGGTAGATAGAGAAAATAAAACAATAAAATTCGAATAACAACAATATCCACAATACGAACAGCCATAATCACTGTCTAGGGGGAAAAACGACCAAAGTTTAAAAATAAAAGTAAATTTAAACGCTAATCATACGTGCTTTCAATAACACAAATATAGCCATGCCACCACGACAATACCAAAATGTAGGCAGACCAACATCGCTGAAAAACGACCCATGTAATTTAAAAAGTTTTTTCTTGTGGTTTCAAAGAAAAATAAATAATAATTTCAAGTAGGAGTTCGCGACAAATGAATTATAGTAAAGCGGTCCAACGCATCCATTAGTATTTCTATAGTAGTAAAAATAACGCATCTTGAATGCATAGCAGTCATAAAATCGAGAGTATAACAACATAAAACTCCCAGAAAAGTTCGTCGATAAGGAAAACGAAAGGTCGAGCAACAGTGGTAAACACAACCATCAACTTGGATCTTCCACGAACTGCAGATCCCCAACAGGACGACACTACGATCTGTTACGAAGAAAGTAAGGACCATTTCGTTTATACTTTTAATGATAATATCTGATCGCCGAAAAATTTTACTATGACTCTAATACCGATACCATAAGTGCTTATCACCGTATGGAAAGAAGAAACAGGATAAATCCGTAAGAGCCAGATTTACTACGATTCCAGAGCGCGTAACCGTTTCCATTGTCATGATTAATAAATAAAAATATTTCAATGTACAATCAGATGTTAACTTCGATTTTTCAGTAGAGGCACGACCAACCGAATCCGCAATATGGAGTGATCACGACAGAATTGTCATTCAGGTAGCGCCGAACCTGGCGGCGCACTATAGGCAGTCATTGTCAGACGACGGTTACAGTCTCTCCTTATTGGGGGATAGCAGTTGGCCCCTCAGAACAGGTTCTCGGCAGGACAAAATCAAAGTACCTAGCCTAGCAATCAAACGGGAACCCGGCCGGAACTCGGCTCAAGAAGCGCGTCAGCGAGCTGAATTCTCACTTTATGGATTGGAAGCATTAGTCCGAAAGTTCCAATGAAAGGTGAGAATGTCGAGGAGACAACTAGAAAGAATCAACGCTGCGATTGCCTCTGGCGAGATCCCCAGCACGGACGGATATGCGCCGGATTACGGCGTCTCCTTTGAGTTACAAGACCCTGCACTCTCATGGATGCGAGCGCCCACAGATATCGTTCTTCCGGCCAATTTATTTAACAGCCCCGGAAGAGATGAACACTCATACCAGTGCTTTCACCTAAACAGAAGAGAACGAAATCAAAGCATGAAGCCACTCCAGGATCGAAGATTTGGAAGATAGTTCCGATAATACAATCATGAAATATCATAATTGTCCTTTTTACTTAAATAAATTTAGTTTCATTCAATGAATTTATCTATATAAATTTTAATAAAATAAAATCATAAGGCCCAGTAAATGAGTTGAAATATAGTTAGGACTCAATTATCGACTTGTAGCCCCATTATTAGAAAATAATCAACGAGAAACAATCCTCATGAGTTGATACGACGCAAAGTTCCTTAACTTAATAAATCAAGTTCACGCTTTATATAGAGTCCTTTAAATTGTAAAATTACTTATACCCAAAAAAATCTTCGATTCCGCTATTACTCGCCATATTAACGTTCACTAATATTTTCACTTCAGGTATGGAAGCTATTCACGTGATCAATCAAGAACTGGACAGTCTTCGCACAATCAACAAGGATCTTCACCAACAGTTATTGCAGGTCAATAAAGAATGTCAGGAATCAAATCGACCTGGATCAAACCCGAGAAAAATTTACCAAAAGATAAATGCCGCTCAACGCGTTTGGCAGGAGGAAAAACAACTAGTGCTAACATTATGCACCCAGATACGTGGGCTGAAGGTAACGTTGACTGCAATGCAGTTACCTACCCTCTAGCTTTTGCCCCAGCTCAATTGGCCTACCGAGACCAAGGAACCAAGAGCAATCGCCCTCACTCACGACCAAGAAGATCCAAACGCAAACGTCCACCCCTAATTCTAACCAATAAGCCCAATGGAGACGGGAGATAAGATCAATCGAACTCATTGAATACCATAATTAACTGATGAATTATTGCAATATATAGAATGAATGCTATAATAAATAATATGATAAATATACCTCTCTAGTTATATATTTAATTCTGTCGTAAATAAAGAGACTCTAGTATTCTGATAGATGTAGAGCATATATAATGTGAAGGTTAGGGACCGAAAGTGTAAGTCGAACACATACCTTCTAACGGTAGCTCGCTGAACCTAGCTGTAGATCGGGCCTTAGCACATATCCTAAGTAAATAAAATCAGACACACTATCAGATTGTGTAAAAGCGATTTCTCCGGCTATGATCTGTGCCCGTAAAGGTCCAGTCGTGAGTAACGACGGATACTAAACGTTAATTCTTCAATCCTAGAGGGGCGTCGGGTAGATCGAGAAGTATTCTTTTGGCTTCTCCACTTTCTTCCTTCGTCCGAAAAATCGACCCAAAACCATATTATACATAACAGCTAAAAATCATCAACATCGAGTAGCTCAGTAGGCACTCCTAAAATCCTAATATGAACATAATCCAACCCTAGGATCAAAATTGGGCAAATGGGTGAGTGGGAAGAATGCGAAATCTATGCAACGAATTTTAAACGAAAATGTTAATTAATACTAAGAATAGTTAGAATAAAATGTAAATCGAATTAATAATTAAAAGTGATGTTATTCGCTAGGAATCGCTAGTATAAAAACTAAATTAAGTAGGGATAACTGATGTCAAGGACAAATTACCCAACAAATTCCACTAATGTCTAAGATGACTAACGTTAAATATAAAAGATAATATTAATATAGAATGTAAATTATAGTTATATTTTAACCACAAGCGATCCACTAGTCTAAACCATAATAACGACCAAACTTTATAAAATGTAAGTTATAATAATAATCAAACCTAATTTTTAAAGATAGCTATTATCAACAATAACCTATGTCAATCATCAAATTTGATTCATTAAGGGTAGTTTTAAAATCAATGAAAGTTTCTATAATAGAATTATATTCATACCCAAGATAATAAGAACAATATCAGCCCATAACTATATAAGAACTTCCATCAAATAAGCGGATTTAGAATTGAGATTGACCTTGTAATTTCCAACGAGCATGAAGCCCAGCGATTTATTGATAGGTTAGTTACAAAATTAAGCATAACCCTATAATAAAATTTAACATGTCACCAGAAATTAAAATAAGACAAGAAAATCAGTTCGAGATTTTCAGTTAAAGAAATTTAATTTCCAATCGGAATCTGAGTAAATCATAATTTTCTACGATCTTCTGTACTGTAGTTAGTTTGCCCAGAAGAGACAGTAAAATAATTCACATACGTCTTCATCATCGCATACGAATGGCTTTTAAAGCGAGGATAATTTGGACCCAAGCACGTATTTCCAGTAACCACTGACCTGAATGTCTCACTTCTCAGAATGAAATCTGCACAGCCATAGTAAGACAGTTCTGAAAACATAGTAAGATAACCCCAAGGTAGTCAACTATTAAATAAAGAACTCACGCATCAGCCATAACCCTTCAAGCATACGTGCAAAGAAACCAAATGAAAATCGTGATAACGGACAGAAGAGTAAAACTAGAAAGGAAAAATAAGGTCACGAATCGTCTAAAAATGATACTCTCTAATTACCTACAAACGCGTTTCATTCTACCAATAAAAATAGATCATATTTAATATTCCGAAACTATCAAATATCACTACTACTGACGCATAACAACCCACACAATCAAGCTCGGCAAGAACACACGCCCCTATACAGCGTGATGCTACAGAACTAGTTCCACTGATTATACCACTACCTGTTTATAGACAGTTACGGGCCCACATTAAATAAATAATGTGTCGAGTGTATTTAAAGACGCACAGAGGTAAGGTTCGCCAAATTCGCTTGATGACGATCCACTGGCAGCAACAATAGAATCGTCGATATTCTAGAAATAATTTTTCTCATTAACTTATTAGTGAATAGTAATCCAACGCAAGTCAGAGAGATTTTCTGTGACAGATTTTTGATGATTTACTGTAATAGAACGATTTTATTTTTATGGTTGGCTAAATATAAGCTGACTCAGTAGACAATTATAAATAGGATGTGAATCGCCAATTTACATTCATTTAAATATGAGACTTACTAAACCAATGACATTGACCACTTCGACGACGAACGTTGGTAGTCAGGCAAAGGACGCAGGACAGACGACAGATATAAATGCGTCCGGATCTCCCAATAAACAGCATGAGGATCCAACATTGACCCCTATAAAAGGTAAGAACTTCGTAATTACTATTAAAGCTCTCTAAGACCATACCTAATCATACACAACATCGAAACGAATAAGCGAGAGTACATTAGAACAGTAACAATTATATACAAAACCACCGGCCTAGAGGAAAGCACGAATTTGATCATGGAAATTAAAAGAAGGAAACCCAAACATAAAATTATTGTAAAACAAAAATGACTATTAACACAGATTGGCACGACAAAAATGATGATGGTCTTTTTAATTTAGTAAACAATCAAACACGAGGAACCAATTATTATCAGGATGAAGACAGGATGACTATTCGAGTATCCCCCGAAATGGCAGCACAATATCGGCAATCGTTGTGGGATGCCGGTAATAGTCTACCCACACTAGGAGATGACAGTTGGCCAATCTGAGAGCATACAAGAGGAGTCGAATAGAGGTACTTAGTCTCGCCATCAAGAGCGAACCTGGCCGAAACCCTCTCGAGAGCACGCCAGCACGCTGAGTTCTCTCTTTACCGTCAAGAAGAACTCGTGAGGAAGTTCCAGTGGAAGGCTCGAATGGCCCGAAGACATTTGGAGCGAATAAATGCGTTCATCGCATCCGGAGAAATCCCAAGCTTCGACGGGTATGCGCCAAACTACGGCGTGTCATTCGAATTGAACGACCCAGCGCTGACTCAAATGTGAGCGTCTACCAGCGTGATCTTACCTGCACAGTTATTCAATGGATCGGTTCGGCACCATATATTCGACCGGAGAGATGAACACTCGTACCAGTGTCATGACCCAGTGAAAGGTGTACAGAATCGCTTTATGAAACCTCACCGAGATAGAAGATCGAGAAGGCCTTATTAGAAATTGATTCACAAAAACCCACTAGACATTTTGTCTTTAATAAAAATTTTTCTTTGTTGTTAGTTTAGTTGATTTTTCATTATTTTTAAATTTATCAAGGAAAGAATTTTATTAAATTTATCAGGAGTATAAACCACTATGACAAAAGAGAAGTAAACCCATGAATTAATAGAGACAATAGTGTACTTAAATCATTTTGAATTCCGATGACAACATTAATATTGTTGAGGTTAATAAAATTCACAAAAGTAAAATGGAAAATCAATAAAAACATTGATATTCGAAATAATAATTAAAAAGGCAAAATCAATTTAAAATTTGAAAATAAATATTTTTCGGGGGAAACGGGTATGGGCGGATGCCAAATAACGAGACGAATCCAAATATAATAAAATTAAATTGATTGGGGTTCCCCAAAAGGAAATATTTAATAAAAATAGAAATTAATTAAAAATTTATTGGCTAATGAGAAACCCGAGCTAAAGGGAGTCTGAACCAACAAAAAACCCGAACAGTGTGAGAAACCCGGGACGTCAACAAATTTTCTAATTACGGAAAACGAAATTGGTTGACAAAGGAAACCCGGGATAAAAGGGGAATCCGCAACCAATATAATTATTATAAATAAACGGAAACCCTGGGAGCCCTGAAGTATTCAATTTAGTTTTAGAAAGAGAAATGTCAATTTGGTTTGCGGATGACCTGATTTGCAAGATGGGCATAAAAGGGAAAGCCAAATCAACAAAATTGCCAGTTGATCGAAGAGAATATTTCCGAGAGTTCAGCAAAGAAGGTAATAATCTTAGAAGAGATATCAATCAGCCAAACAAATTAAGTTATTGCGCACCAGACAGGACATCTCCCTTTGGAAGACGTATCGCTTCGCATTGATTGTGAATATGTGCAGAGTATTGTAAATTGAATCGATTTTTGTGAAGGTTGTGAATAAGGTTGTTATATATAGATTGAAAATAAATCTTATTGTGTTGGCTTAATTGAGGTGATTAAATAAGGACACCAAGGAGTCAGACCTAAATACCGACTTTCTATAAAAACCCAACAATATTGATGCTTTTCAGAGCAGTGTTCCACTTTCAATTTTGGCTCCGATTATCTTGCATGAGGTCTTTCGGTAAGTGATTTACGTTTGCAATTTACTGAATAAAGCATTTAGCGTCACTTGTGAATAATTTGGACAACAACTTAAATATCTTAGACTCAAAAAAATTCGTGGAATTTGAGAAAATTTATCATAGATGAAAGATACACTATCAAAATTATTTGTAGATTTTACATAGCTCAAGAGTACAGAGTCTAAGTCGTATATTTTCCATTTTGGATGTTTCGTTTACTTATTGACTTCTTTTATGTGACAACAGTTCTGAGTCAATCGTGGTGTTATGAGTTATGCGTGCTTTCTCTAACGTAACTCGTTTGGTTCACGTCTATACTTGACATGTTTGGATTGTTGAATTTTAATCATTTAACTCCAAATCTAGAAATTTATTTGTAAAAACTTTTATATACCAAGCGAAGTTCAGATAAATTCCGGTATAATGCAAGTTGAAACATAAATCAATTTATTGGAATTTATTTTTTGAGAAAATATAATGGATTTAAGCCATTTCTGAAATGTCTGTAAAGTAAGTTATTTTTTAAAGTTATAAGCTTAAAGTTATAAAGTTTTAAGAGTTGAATTGTGATTTTACAAGGAAATTAAATCATTATTCAAACTTATAATTATAACTTTTGATCTACAAGCTCATGTATATTATTATTAATAATGATTATAAATATTCAGGAAATGATTTATCTTATGATAACTTATTTTTCGGAACTTATTCACAAAAAGTGAGTTAAACTATTTTTAAGTTAAAAAATTATTAATTGCATTAAATAATGATATTTTTTATACATCTTTTGAAAACATCTTCGAATATTTACACAAAATAATTTGATTTATGATTATTTTTCAGGTTTTTTTTCGACAGAAATGCCTGAAAAATTAAATTAATTTTAGTTTTAATGGTAAATCTTATGAAGATACATTTACTCGAAATTTCCTAGCAAAATCCTAAAAATTTAAATTAAAAAATTTTTCCGCCATTTTTCTTTCTAAAAATATCTCAAAAATGTCTATAAATTAAATTATTATAGGAGTTTTTTCAACTTCTGATGGCTACATGTTAAAAGTTTACATGCATGTTTTATTATGGGTTGTGTTGATGTGCATTATTTTATTTCTCTATCACTTTTTGATTTTCTATAGTGTAGGGTTTGTCTCAGTGACTATTTTACAACAACCTCAAGGTGAGTTGGTGTGTTTATATGCTATAAATTTATTGATTTTATTTTTATAATATAGGTGATTTGTATCAGCGTGGCTTGGTGTAATAGATTTAAGTCATTTAAGTCACTCACTATATGGCAGTTATTTTATTATAAAACTTTATTTATTTATTATATCGATCTGTTCATCTATTTAAATTAATCAATTTGAAATGTGTAAATTTAAGAGTGTGTCGTTTTTGAACTATGGAAGGAAATAATTGAGGAAAAAAAAGAAAATTAAGAAGAGAAATAACAAATCAATAAAACTAAATAAATAAATACGATAAGATTATACTTAATTAATAAGTTCATGTGAAAACAAAAAACAAAATAAAAATTTAATTTGTGTATATTGACAGTTTGTTCGAGATAAAGGGAAAGGATTACCGGGGAAGATGAAAAATGACGTCAACTGCGATCAGAGACAAAACTATAGGTAACCAAATGTAATCTACGGGTAAAAGAATCTAAACGATAGCCTATATCAGTATGTGTCATCAGATTGCAGGTTCTAAAAAAACAACTTGTATCAAACAAGAAATTTCTAGAAGGCAGAAGTTATTAAAGGATAAAGTTGTAAAGGAGAATTCGTTAGGGAACAGAATTTTTCTAGAAGAGACAGAATTTGAAAGGTAAGTAGGAAACAGAAGTTGTAAAGAAAAGTAGAAACTGAGTTAAAACGAAGCTCAAGTTATCGAATAAAAACAGCTTAAGCAAATTTACGGATTATTAAAATCAGAAGCCGTAGTCAAGTTGTCGTAAATTCAAAGTTTATTGTAAATGTACTATTCCTCCCGAATAATTGTAATAAGCACTCAAGTTGTTGTTATAAAAGTTAATTCTCTGTGTCACTGTAAATTTGTTGAGGATACCTAAATAATGAAATAAAATAATTAATAAACATGTAAAATGATTGGGGGAAACAATGAGAAGTGAGTAAGATGTGGTTCCGGAGCCTCATAAAAAGAGAATGAAAAAGAAATGTTGAACAACGAGAAAGGAATAAGAAAAAATCAATAAAAACAGACAATTAAATCAAAGAAAGTCATTTATAATTAACAAGTGCAAATTTTGGAAAACAAAAACAAAAAACAAATTCGCACATCATCTCGAAAGCCCTTTCAAGATAAAATCTGGGAAAGGGCATCTCCAAAAAATGATTTATCTGGACAGGCGTCAGTGATCATGGTGGCCCAAAATGAATTAGCGATTAAAAGATATCAGAAATTCTATTCGACATCAGTAAGTGTTATTGAATGATGGAGTATAAAAAGGAAGCGCAATTGAAATCAACAACACAAAAAATTTAAGAGAAAAACTTGCGAAAGTCCAAACTACGAAAGACAAAAATTGTGAGAGACAAGAAATTTGCAGGAGACAAAGGATTGCAGAAGATAAAGAAAGACAAAAAGAAATTAAAGAGAAATTTGAAACAGAAATTAAGCAAGGTCAAAGCAAAGCGAAGCAACTAAATCAGAGTTACCGATCTCAGAAACCCACCGCAGTAGTCAGTTGATTGTGAAGCTAATTGATCCGAAAAGTGCTATTCTTCCCGAAGGGTCGCAATAAGCACTAAGTGTGATCGATTGATAATTCGTTGTGTCATTTTAAAGTGGAGATAAAGTGTATTAATCAATAAAGTTTATATCGTTTGGAGTTCGTTACTGTTGTTTAAAGCACGCTTGGAGTCAGATCGACAATAATTTCTATTCGAATTCACCGACAACCCAACATATTTGGTAAAAAATTGTGTTAATCAATAAAGTTTATATCATGTTGAATTCATTATTATTATAAACACGCTTGAAGTCAGATCAATAATTGATAATACTGGTTGGCAAAACTTTTATTGCAAAGAGTTTTGAATGGATTTTAGGTAATTTTGATACACTGATGTTGAATCTGTCGTTGGTTTTACTTGATTAAACATGTTGTATCATAAACTGTCGAGTACTCGAATACTATAGTTACTTAACTATTGTAATTCTGGATTAACTTTGCTTAGTGGTGTGTTATAATGAAAATATTTACTGAGCACAACAGATTGGTCAAAATTGCTTTTTTATTGTGGCATAAATGTGAAAAATTCTGTAAAATATTTTCTAAAGGTTAAAATTGTTCCCAATAACCACAATAGTTTTTTAAACACATATAACTCAAACGCCCAGAATATTCTCAATTTGTAAGTGAATACGTAACAAATGTTCAAGATCTTGAAAAATAGTTTTATTTGATTTTCTATCATGTGTTTAATAGCTGATTCAAGTAAGAGACTCCACCAGTAATCGGTAATCATAAGCTTGTCACAACGGCCTTGAAATATTTCCTTCATTGTCCGGATGAAATATTTCTCTTTTCTTCTTCTATGTAATGGCCGAGATTCTCAGGAAACCTGCTCAAATGGTTGTAAAGAAAGTAATCTTTTATACTCATATTGTATCCAAGGTTCTTGTAGCTCGAGAACTCGTTTATCACTAGTTTTTCGAAATCTTCAGCTTGGCAGTTTATTGGTCAAACATTAGTTTACTACAGTTTTGTTTTTCTTAGAATTTAGCTATTTGTATATTTTATTTAAGTTATCTTAAGACATATTTTCGTGTTGAGTTACGAATGCATTCAAACAAATTCAAAGTTAATACTGTTTTAGCCAAACATTTGCTTCAATGAAACTAAAAAGTCGTTCAGTAGACTTAATTGACAAAAAATATTCTTTCAAATAATCTCGACATTTAATATCATTCAGGTTCGTTTATGTGCCAATCACTAGAAACTAAGGTTGCATATATTTTGAATTTGAGATTTATATCTCTCTGGGAGCATCTTTAATATCTTGTGGAATTTAATAGTTGAATGACAAGATATTATTAAAATAAACTATTTAATAAAGTAAAGTATATTTCAAATCAATACAATTTTCATTGCAAATTTAATATAAGTTTTTTAGGTGATTAAAACACTACAATAGCCCCATCGAAAGAAGCGGAGCGTGTGGGAGCTTTTTATTTGAAATTTTGATACTGCGACGGAAACATTTGTAAACCATCCAGTGCGAGAGTTGTCGCTGTGTTCCTGTGTGGATGCAATGAATCGGATCACTAATGGACACGGCTATTGGTCCAATCTGAATTCAGCAATTGGTCTATTGTGGTATACATCAATTGATCCTTGAAATGTGACTTCGAAGTTGGATTAAATTACGTGTTCCGACACAGTAATCAATAAACCAATTTTCGATTTCCATTATTTTAATTGATGATTTAAAATATTGAAAATATTTTTTGCTTGTCAAATAAAGAACATTTATTTTATTTAATTGTAAGTTCTCTGGACTAAAAATAGATTTTATTAAGGGTTTTAATTGTTCAACAAATAAGGGATTTATGTCTCTCTTTCTGTAGTCAAAGTTTGAGTTCATTGAAACTTTGTGTCGAGGATGTGACAAAAAATGATTTTGTAAACTCGAAAATATATTTTTATGATAACTAATAACTAAAATAACTCATCTGAGACGGAAATTTGGATGATGATCTGGTTTTCAAAGAATATTTCATATAGAAGTCTCCTCCATGCAAAGGTTTATCGGATACTAATTGGATCGCATGGCCACTAAAAAGAGAAAATACGAGCGCTAGAATTTACATACTTCAATTTAGTAATCGTCTTGTTATAGTTCCTATGCATAATATAGTTAACTCCCATTTGTTTTACAGATCGTCGCTTCATCATCTCCGGTATTGAGGTGACCGATCTTGTGAGTCAGAATTAAACTGATAGGATCAGAATTCTTCATCAAGGATTTCGAAAATAAATTAAGAAACATGTTTCTCCTGTTTGTGTGTATTTGACATAAAATACCGATATGCCTATATCTGATTTTTTTACTTAATGTTTTGGTGATTTACCATGGAAGGTATCATTTAGTAACGGTTATTTCAACGACCCTTTACAAATGATTCTAACAATTCGACAGTTGTTATACTCAAATTACAATAACTGTTCACAGAAACTTGATTAACTGGACCTTTATAGGTACTCATGCACATCTTAAGATTCATTATTATTAAATGATCAACCAAAAATTTGGTTTTAATTTCCGATAGTAATTTGTTAAATATTAGGTTTAGACGACGAAATATATCATGTATTACTTTCACATAAGGGGTCATCTAAACAGGAAGTCACCCAAAAATAAGAAACTTTTTAACCCCTTCCACTTGCCCCTTTCTTGAGGGACGCCCTTAATGGATACTCCTTAACAACGTATACGGTACATTATGTTTTAAAATCTTTGAACTATAAATTCTTTAGTGTTGACGTCAACTATTTCTGTAAATTCTAACAAAATAATCACTGGCAATGTTAATCAATTGGTAGCGCTTTTTACATAACTCAACTTGTTCCGTGATTTCATATTTCTCATTCATACTGAAATATCCCAACGTTGATTTATTTGACTCCATAGTGATAAATCCATACGACTTGATCAGAACATTCAAACTTTTCCCACTGACAGCAACCTTCATAGGTTTCTCCTCTTGGAAAAATTTGTTATAAAAGATCTTTATTTTCTATTTTACGTTGTCAAATCCAACGTCATACATTGCTGTGATGTTTGCAATGATTTCTGACACCAATCTAATATCTTGTGGAATTTAATAGTTGGATGACAGTATATTATTTAAATAAACTATTTAATAAAGTAAAGTATATTTAATAAATCAATACAATTTTCATATCAAATTCAATATTATTTTAAAGGGATGATTAAAACACTTCAGCTTCCATTAAGGATTTGGGTAAAGGCTTTCTTCTAGAACATGGACAAATGAGGCTTATTAAATGGAGCATACAGAAACAAGGGGGTTAAAAATTCTTATTTTGCGGACATTCTAAATCAGGGGTCAGCAACCTTTGGCACGCGGTGGAGTTGTCAATAGCACTCTAAAAAGTGGTCTGGGTAATAGCGACTCTTATACTGCTAAATGCGGTTTCACATATATTCTCTAATATTATTAGATAAAAATATATATCTGTATTAGTATTTAAATTGTATTTTTTTGCTTTATTAAACACCAATTTTCAATACAACGTCAAATAATATCACAAGCATCTCTTATGTTTACACGTGGCATTAAAAATATTAAAAAGATAATTTTGCGATCAAATTATTTTCATAAACTGCATTATTTAATATGACAGACAATAGCATTACTTATTAGTAAACAAAAGGTGACACCTTGAATTAATTATCAGTGTGGCTTGGTACACCATAGATAAAAGGTTGCCGACCTCTGTTCTAAATGGATCATCCGAAAATCAAACTATTCGCACTAATTAGATTTTACAGCTTAATAAAAACCATTACCGCATCTTACACTCGATATATATATATATATATATATATATATATATATATATATCATGAGCCACTGTTGCCCAAAGTGCGGCACTAATTTAAAACAGTTTAAAAAAATTATAAACAAAAATCAAAAGAATCGGATCAAAATTTTATTGACTTAATCAGTACATATTCTAACATGCATCATTTTCCAAATACTATTTACTATAAATATTTTTCTTGAAATTCCACTAAATTCCGTTTAATTTCCAGCCCAACGCCGCTAAAATATTGATTAATTAAAAAATAAAAATATTTTTCAAAAAACAAAAAACTTTGCTGAGTTGGTTGATTTTAAAATGTCGGTGAGATAAATGATTTCTGATTCGTATTTTCTGATTTCGTTATCATAGCGGCCTAATTGGCCATCGATAAAAAACCCCATTGACTTGTGACCCATTAATAGGTCCTGCTTGATCTGAACCCGGATGATTCCATTAGGAATTATGAGTATTATTAGCCATCAAAATCATTACCACACAGCTGTAGTTTCGAGTACAAACGTCTATCACATTTGTCAATTGATTTGATGCATATTTCACATATTGATTCTTGAAATTCTTTTCTTGAATACTTCGACTCCAGCGAATTCTTTCATACAAATACAGAACGCCATAAGAGCATAAAGAAGATGTAATCACTCGGAATCCAGTGACTTTACAGATCTGGAATACAGATAAAAATGTGTGCCAGAAACGTTAGGAAACAAAACTGGGGCAATGCGACTTACACGACCAGATTAAAAAACTAATTTGCTTTACAATTGGGATATATCCCCATCTGTCACTCTCTACCTTTCATCCCGCTCTAGCGTGTCAACAAGTTCGTACAAGTTACTATTTTTTGAGCCAAAAGTAGCGTTTAGTCCCGAAGATGTGTAAAGTACAATAAATTGAAAAAAGAACAGAATTGATTTGTGCTGCCTGCCGAATGAGTCTCTATCAATCATATTTCACTCTATTTCATTAAAATATATTTCCTTCCTTAGGAGGATTTTTTGAAAATAAAATTTCCTCTTGAATTCTTTCAATTGTGATAAGAGGCTTTTGAACAGAGTAAATGTAGGGATAATATTTAAAATAATCAAATATTATTTATAATATAATTAATCGATTAATATATTGAATATAATATATATCGATTATTATATATATAATTTTTGTACATATTTTTTATTAATTAATTTAGCTTTAATGGGACATTAAATGGATGTTAGAGGAATAAATTAAGTTATTTCCAGAAATATAAAGTATAAATGAATACAGATTTTCTCAATATTATTTAATGCCTCCTTAGAACCGTTTTGTGACGAATATCTGCACTGGTATTAAAATATTTTAGATAAACCAAATTTTCAGAATTTAATTTTTTCAGCTGCGATTGGTTTGACAGTGCAAAATTTATCAAAATTGTAAATATCAGTTAAATTGATTTGATTTAGTAAAATTTAGTCAATACCAAATGACAATCATTAATAAAAAGAAAAATAGACAAAAATTAAACGTTTCCGATCTTACATGGTTTCAAAAATCAAAGTTTAAAAAAATTATGCAGAAAATGACTAAATTATAAATCTGGCAGCATTTCAGGCGTATACATAAGAATTATGTTTTAAAACATTCTTTTAATTAATTAAAAACTTTATTTTATCATGACAAAAGCAAAAATTAACAAAACAGAGTTACACTAAAAGTTACTCCTTTAGAAACAAAAATTGAAGAAATAAAGAAAAACAAAAACTTAATTAGAAAGTGTAGCAGCTGGAATGAGTACAACTTCCCATGTTACGATGGAAAACATGGAAAACGCTCTAATGATAAGGAGACCAAAATCAAAAAAATTATTATTATTATTTTTTATGGTTTTTTTTCATTTTACAAATAAATTTAACTGCTTTTATGTTTTATAAATGATATTTTTATATTTTATTAAGAGTATTAGTCAAATTTTGTGTTCAATAAATGTCTAAAAAAGCTTATTAAAAGCTTTACACTGTTTTTCCATATAAAAATTATTTTTTCTAATTACACTGTTTTGTCAGGAATGCATCTACCGAGTGCACTATAAATTTGCATTTAAAATTAATCTGACTTACATTTTTAGAAATAAATCCAAAAAAAATCCTAAAAATCTAAATAGTCATTAAAATGGTTTGGGCATAAATTTCACTGAATTTTCAGTTATTCTTTTCGTTATCAAATTAGATTTATGTATCAACTTGTATTATAAGAGTTTCTATAGTGTGCAACTTTGTATTTTGAATTATGTAATATTTTAATGGATTCTCGCATTTATTCCATTTGCATTAAAAATTAAGACTAAAAACGGTTAAAGAAACAATTGATATAAAGTCTTACTAAAGCGGAAATAAAGCAAAATCCAACAAATTCCTTATTCACAAATATATTTTTGAAACTGTTCAAAAATGGTCGCATAACATTTAATTGTCGACGTAACGACTGAACATTATCGTCAGGATTATTCATGCTATTGCGAGCTTCCTGTGGAAAAAATTTGGATTATATCTGTTTGAAAAATGAACAAACAACTCACATATGAAAGAAGAAGTGCATTAGAAAATACAGAGTGTGGATTTAATGGCCATTGGAACGATAGATCTTCCTTGAAATTTGAAAAGATTGTGTTGCATGGAATAGTCAAATCATGTTCACTAGTTCTCTCGATAACGTCTATCATAGATCTATCTATTTCATATCCAAGCAGTTTTGTGTACTGATCTAAAAAAATTAAATCTTTACATCTATCTTTTTATATTCCAATTACAACTCTTTCTAATACATGACCCCATCGACAGCATTATATAATTCTACCAATATTTCACATAATAAAAACCAGATTCTGACTTTCATTTGGTCAAGAAAAACAAATGTTGACGTTAGTAATGTATCTTTAGCTTTAGAGGTTTGTATAGTTCCAATATTTAGACTTTCAAAACATTATTATTTCTTAGGAATCTCGCAGGTGGCAAAATCAAAATTGATAACTGTTCATTTATATTCCTCCAAATTATTAAGAACTGATAATATTTGTCTCCTATAGGAATTCCAGATTTCGCGAAATCATCATTAAAGTGAGCAAATAATAACTTTATTTGTTGGTTTTCCATAAAATTATTCATTTATAAAATAACTCCAAAGATTATTTTTCGAGTTCTTGATTGCTGATCTATCTGTAATAAAAGAGTTGACTTTTTTTATCTACATTCGGCATATATTTAATAGAACCGATTACATCTTCTATACGTATACTAAATATATATAAAGACCATATTTTCCATGCATAAGTGATTTTCCGACGCCATTTTGAATGTAAAAAAACAACAAATGTTAATATTAATGTCAATAGAAATAATCATTATTATTTTAAAATCGTATAAAGGTTAGAAAAATGACGGTTTTTCTTAGATATCGTCCACGCGTGATAGAATATTAAAAATTAATTAGAAATTTAAAAATCATATTTTTGTGTGTGGAGATTTGAAAAAAGAACCGAAATGCAATATTAACACAACAAAAAATTAAAAATGTACCAATTAGACATTTCTTATACATCATTATTTCATATCGGATTGCTCCGGCACAAAAGTTAGCGATTCTATTGTTCATTTCTTTTTCCACGTGATTATTCAATTCGGCTTTGTAGATGTGCATATGTGCAGGGTCTGGATCGAATGGTGAAGTGAAATTCTTGACGATATAATTCAAATGCTTTATTTCTACTCGAAGGCTTTCTGTTGTTTTCATAATAATATTGTCTAATACAATTGAGATTTGTTTAACAATATTATCATTGACTTTGGAGTTTCCATTTTTTATCTTATCTCTAATATGGGATTCTTTTAGCTTTTTATCGACTGCGACATTCCTGAATAAATAAAAACGAACTTTCTCAAAGACCTCGCGGATATCAGAAAAAAATAATTCCAAAATTATATTTTGCCATTCATGTTAATTAAATGTAGTAATAATTAAATTGATGTGGTAAATTATTGTCATTAATTAATTATATATAAATTTTCATATATTTGCAAATCAATAGTAATATAATAACATAATTTTTTAATATATGAATATCATCATCATAATTGTATAATTATTTGAAAAAATAAAAATAAGTTTTTGTGACCCAGAAGAATTATGGAATAAGAGAACAATTTCCTACAACAGATCAGGAAGGTTTGTAAACGTGATTGGTAAACAGTTGCTAACTGTAGAATCAGAAATGATAAATTTACATACGATTTACGGCATTTATTACAGATAATATTTGTGCGTCTGGGACGTCTTCATATGCTGCCGTTTTAATAATGAATTGTTCATTAAATTACTCTTAATTACAGCTTTGGAAATTTTTACTATATACAAATAACAAATCTTAAAACTTCAAAAAATTAAACATTTATTTAACAAACAATTTGTTTTTAATTTTTAACTAATTCTTTTTAATTTTTCAACATCATAAATAGTTATATTGTGAAATTGGAATATTTCTACTCGATCTCTAACAATTCTACAGGAAATCATCCATTTAATAATGTTTTGGTGAATAAATTTTGTAATTGTCTTAATAATCGTCATATTTGATTATTATTATTATTTTCCAAAACATCGTAAAAACAAATGAAAAAATTGGTTGTCATTTTCAATAGAAATTGTCAATTGAAATAAGTAAAATTTCCAATGAAATTCTAAAAATTGTAATTGTGCAAGCCAGTTCCAAAAATTGTGAATTAGTGTTATCAATATCAGTTATATAAGCTACATTCATTAACATTCATAAAGATAATGATTTTTATATTAATAAAATCAATTAATAATAATAAAAATATTTACCATTTTCCGAAATTAATGCTTAATATATAATTCTCATGGAAGTTTATATGATTTCACTTTCACTGAATGAAAAACAAATAGTAGAAATTTAAAAATTATCGAGAAATAATGGGAGATTTTATCAATGGAAAAATTTATCAGTTAAATAAGTGAAAGCCAGAAAATACTAGTTAAAAAATTAGCTAAACTCTGTTTGATGGATTTATAAGTATTATATATGGAAAAGAAATATAAAATCACTTACAAATTCAGCTGTATTTGATCGTTTAACTTATGCAAAATATTCAGCATAATCTCAACGAGTTCTAGGCCTTGGAGAGAATGAGAAGCAAATTTCGTTTTTAAAGCACTTGCACAAAGATTTTTCTAAAATCATTTAAGTTTTTTGGATTTGGATTAAAATTTACTTCAAGACTGCGCTCAAACTGTAAAAAGTTTTCATATCGATCAAGGACTTTAGCTGAAACAGTATGAAGAAATGAATGATTACAAAATTCCTGGTAGACGACACTCACGATTATTGCTCCGGTAACTATTTTCACTAGTACGAAATTCCAGCATTTCCTTGGCTGACACGAAAAAAATTCTTTCACAAGCTTCTTCGTGTGTGCAAACCTGAAGTTCTTTTGTGAGAAAATCAATACATCTTTGCTGATGTTGTTTCTTAGCCTGGGTAATTTTAGGGCTTTTAATTTAATTTATGAGACAAAATTATTATTTCTTTCAGCACATTTGTTAGATTTTGTATTAATGTAAATTAATTAATTAATTACAAGATATATATATATATATATATATATATAATGTATAGATATGTAATGTCAATGTAAATAAATAAACTAATATATATAATCAATTAATTTAATTTAACAAAAATTTTATACGCTCTGTTATAGACGCGTTAGCCAAGAAAATTTTTGGATTATTTACATTGCAAATCGGCATTTATAGGATTAATTGTGCAGAAAAAAGAAGAATTGTCGTATTTAAACTCAATAAATTGCCATTTTGGTCGCTGTTAATCTGAGGAAAGTTTTATTTGCTATAATCTATTGAAATTGTGGATATAATTAAAGCTTCGTTCATTGACATAAGGATACGAGCTAGTTATAACTTTTAAATATAAGTAATTATTTTTCAATTTCAGTCGTACATATTAAAATGATCATAAAAATTAGAAAACATAAAAAATAGTTCTAGACTTATTAAAGCGGTTTTGGAATTAAAAACATGCCTAGTAAGTTCATGTTTGGAGACAATTGTGAGTATTAATTAAATATTGCAAAAGGTTGTCGGCGTCTGACAATTATTATACTATTTCTAAAAATTTCGCTGTTTTAAATCACCCCCTCAAAAAATAAGCATTCTCGCTTGTTGGATTTATCTTCACAATAATAAGGAACTAATTAAGGTAAATAAATGCCAATGTGCATTGCAAAATAAATTATTAAATAGATTATTAATCAAAAACTGATAAAAGAAATTTAAAATAATAATAATATAGTAAAAATATTAATAAACAAAATTAATATAATAAATAATAATAAAGTGAAAAATAATAAATAATAAAAATAAAATAATAATAATTATAAATAAAATATATAATAAATCAAAATCAAAATAATAATAAAATAAAAAATTATAATAAAATAAATAGACCAAAATAAAATCAATAATAAATAAAATATATAATAAACCAAATAATAATAAATAAATAATAAAATAATAAAATAAATAAACCAAAAAAAAATAATTATAAAAATAATAATTAAAAATAATAAATAAAATATACAATAAAACAAATAATAATAAATACATAATAATGAAATAAATAAACCAAAATAAAATTAATAATAAATAATAAAATAAAAATAAATAATAATAAAATAAATAAACCAAAATAAAAATAATTATAAAAATAATAATTAAAAATAATAAATAAAATATATAATAAACCAAATAATAAAATTAATTAACCAAAATAAAAATAAATTTAAAATAATAACAATAAATACAAATAATAATAGACAAAAATAAAATAATAAATAAAATAAATTTAAAACAATGATAAATAAAATTGTAATAGATAAAAATATTAAAATTAATTATAAAATTTTTAATAAAAACGTGAATGTATTTAATTAGTTGAATATAAAATAGAAAGTTATGATAATTATAAGTAACTGCTTACGGCCACTACGTCATCTTCATCGTCGCAGGCGTCCCAGCGATTATTAAGAATAAATATATTCGGTTTGGATAATTTATTTTTGACTTTATGAAAAAATGCTTTTTCCTAATGATAAATAGAAAAAAATAAATCGGATAATCGGAGTGATTACGAACCGTTTGAGTCAAAGTAGATTCGGCATTTGCTACGAGAACAAACACGTCAGCATCGAGGCAATTGTGATTTATCCAGTAATCCAAATCCGGGTCAATATCAACTCCTGGACTATCAAGAAAGGTAACTTCGGCTTTGAGTAATTCACAATTCTGATGTGGCCAATAGAGTAAAATTAGAGATTCACTAGAAACTTTGTCTGTACTTAGTGCATGACTCAAATCCATGACAGAATGAATGGGCAAATTCTATAATAATTCATTTTCTTAATATAACAAATCTATTTAATTTACGTCGATTTGTGTACCATCGTCCATTTTACAGTTATTCAAGTCTGGCGTTTTGTTTTTATTTTTAACAATGAATCCATTAGTGTCAGAAGTGCCCTGTATTTGCACAAAACAACTGGTTGTATGACCAATACCGTATGGTAATATTTTCTGTCCTAGCATCGAATTAATGACTGAACTTTTACCATTTGATGTTCTGAACAGATGCGTATGGATTCAATTCAGTAAATACGATTTTTATAATTGCCAGTAAATTTATTATGAAATCAGCATAATAATTTAATTTGTTTATATTTAAGATCATATAGCTAGTAATTCCCAATAAATTCTTGGCTCTTTTTGCTGGAAAAAGAATTAAAATTCAAAGCTATGCTTCAAACTTGATCTAAAGTGTGCCCTTTCATAGTATTAGATCATTATCTCAATTCATATATAACTAATGTGATGTAATTTCTGACAAAACGGAAGACATTTAATCAAAGTTACAAATGCGACTATTATCCAGTTGGTAAAGTTTTAAAGTTAATAAGATGAATTATTACCAAAACTGATTACGTAATATGTCTACGTAAAAACAAATGGTTATGTCATAGGACATTTTAATTGGTATTCTCCATTGCATAATAATGTTATATATAAAATTAAACATTATTCAAAATAATAAATAGTTTTCTAATAGAAAATATTATTTGATTTATGGTGAATAATTTAGAAATGTAGTAAGTCGGAACTAAAACTAATAGTTTTAAATTAAATTAATTCATAATAATTTTCTGAATTATAAAATCAGACTGATACAAAAATTAAAAAAGTATTTTTTTCTACACAAAACCCACTAAATTCAAACTGATTCTTATTCGATTTATCATTAGTTTCAGGTTTGGAAAATTTAATCAAATATGAATTATTATTATTAACCTTCCAAAAAATGCACATTTCATTTTTTTACGTTCTAAAATACTTATTATTCGTTCACATTTTTCATTGGTAGAATTTATCATATCTTGATATTCTCCCAAGAAATTTGCATTTGCATCATCTATTTTTAAATGTAATGAAATTAAATAATTCTTTAGGATTTACATTCAGTCAACGATTTGTTCAAATTTACCAATGATTCGTTTAATTTGCTTATGCTTTTAAAATTGGCAATTGATAGATTTTTTGCCTCTTTAAAGGATGCTAAATCCGAGTTATTTTTATCTGAAATTTAAAATTAATAGAGTCTACATATAGAAACTTCAAACCTGTCATTTTGTGAAATATTGCAAATCTTCAGGAGATTAAACACCACATTAAATTTGAAATTAATATTAAAACAATAGTTATTAACATTATTTAAAAAACAATAATATTTGAAAAATTTGTATCACATATATATCAAATATAGAGTGTCTTAAAAACTGTATAAACTTTTTTTCAAAAACTATGGTTTAATTAAAATTTAAATAGACAGGAATCCTAGTTATGGCGAAGCGACAATTCATTTTTTGAAGAACGAAAATTTGTTCTTAAATATTATTTTATGTATGAGAATATGGAGATGATTTGCCGAGTTAGGTACAAATCCTTATAAATAAGGTGACTAACTATAATCATTTACTGAGTTTTGTACTCTATTTTCGCAAACCGTACTCTTTTCAAAACCTGTACTCTGAAAGTCTCATTTGTATAATTTTGTGGGGTTTATGGTTGGAGTGACCTTAACCCCAAATACAAATGTTACTTCGTCCCCAATGGTTACCCATTGCTAGGCAACGTTGGTGATGCAACCATTGGTTTTGAGATCGCCAAAGGTGAGCACCATCTAGGAAATATTCTGGCCCGACCTCAAACTGGGTTCACCACACTACTGTTAGAAGGTTTGTGTGCGATTTTCTTTTCCTGGTCCCTCACTGATGTGTCTAGTGTCATCTAACTTATTATTCAACTTTCTTATGATTCAAATACGTTATTTTTATTAAAATAAGTCCTGTAGATTTCGGAAATCAATCACAATTCTTTATTAAATAACAAGCGGATCATATTTTCAGAGTTACTCGTCTTTCATTTTTCACGCTCTGATCTCCCTGGCCGATGTCAGGGTGGCTTGGTGGCAGGCTTCGCAACGGCTGTTGCATCCCGGTAGGCCAATTGGGCTGGGGCGAATACTAAGGAAAAGGTTACCGCCGCGCCCTCTTGGCACGCTGATAACGCTACCTCCAGGCCTCTAATTTGAGTCTTCTGATTTTCTTCTTCAGCCCAACCCTTCTGCGCAGCTTTCATCTTTTGGTAAATGCGTTTTACCCTACCTGGATCCACCCAGGTGGCCTTGATTTGTTGGATTTCTTTGGTCAGCTGTAAAATCTGTTTATGAAGCTCTGTGTTTGTTTTCCACGTCCGCGTTAATTCCTGCTGTAGAATTTGGTAGGAGTTTATATCTATAATAGAAACTCGACGTTAATTCATACATTATAAATAGTGGTATTTCAATTATGGGCCCTTAGGATTTCGCGGAGTGTATCTCTGAGGTTTGAGCTATTTACTTCCTTTTGCATTTATATTTATCAATAAATTAAACAAGGAAAATCTAAGGGAAACATATATTTTCAGCACAAAATCAAGATGAACCAGCTCTCGAATAGTGTCGGTTAGGTGTTTCTTCTCGGGTATTTACGAGCATATAGATGCTCGTGGTGAACGTTTGATTGTTCATCCGTTCTTCTCAATTCTCTCGGTAAAACCTGGCGTGTAACTACCACGTTGATCGCTGTAATATTCACGTCCAATCTGGGGTCGTCGAGATTGAACGAAGTGTTGTACGGAGTGGCATACCCGTCCGTACTCGGAATTCGTCCTGCAGCGATGTCTCGGTTCATCTCCTCCAGATATCGTCTCGCTTTCTCGACCTGGCGATCCGTCTGTCGCTGATGCTCTTCTAATCGAGCGTCGCCATTGCGTCTGATTCAAGTGGTTAGGCCTCGGAGTAAGCAATTAATCTTTTTATTTAATAATTTGTGAAATTACCTTCTCGAGTCCTTTCGGGGGCTCCCATGGAGGTTGATTCAATCTCGGTTCTTCGTGGAACATTCTTGGAGTGGTCTCGATAATACGAATTGTTTGCCATTGGTATAATTGAAATGAACATGCATGCCATATAGTATCCTTATATTGAAATGAGTGTGTCTATCTATGTAACGGCATATTGACTTTCTCAGTCGGCACACTCTTTACGATTAAAGGTCATTTGCCTGCATGCACTCGTCGAAATGGTAAGTGCAGATTCATTCGCATTTATTTCTATTTCGTTTCCGTATTCGACTAAATGTCAAATCAAGTTTCTCAATGGCCCGACGATTTGTATTTATGTTTGCGATTTCCTTCTATGTCGCTTGTTTTGTCGTTGGAAATTTTTCTCGGACCCTTATCCCGTGATGATCTATCAGTTCGACAAAAATACCATTATCCACGGTGACCGACTCCGCAACCTGTCGTCGAGTTGCTCTGGTAAGATTTTGTTATTCACGTTTTAATTTTGAATGAAATCACATCTCTTAGGCCCCGTATTCTGACAAGCTCCGCGCGTCTCTATCATGCCCTCTTCAAGCTTTTCCTCGTTGGATATTTTATTGTCCTCGGTGTCCGCGGATTTCTCCGTGCCTCATGTGATAGTTTATTAATTATGCCGTTATCAATAAATGGTGACTTGGGAATCCGGTGTTCCCTTTATTTTATTTCTATTCATTTATGCATATATCGAAGTGGGATTCAGTGGCTTAACTCCAAGTCGGGCAAATCATGTTTTGTTTTATATTACGTAGTAAGTACGGGTGTTGCGATTTGTATTTCCGTTGCAGACTGTAATCTACCACATAGTGTAGCTGACGAATATATTTTATTTAGCGTTTTACGAGTTATCATCCCATCTTGCCATGACTTAACTACTAGATGCCTATGTTAATATGTTTCTTATGGTTAGTGGGTCTATCCGAGCTCTACCGGTACATGTCAAACATCATACATGTTAAACAACTTAATTACTTATTGGCTGTATTTTAGGGTTCCATATTCATGTTATTACCATGTCTGTGAGATCGCGTAATTTTTACTATGAACGTCGTATGACTAATTAATTGGGTTTTAGTAAATTTAAAATTCTTTGTTTTAGCCTTAGACTATTGATAAAGTAACGAACTTCCACGTTAAGTTCTCCTATACCTGTTTCGCGGTACTACCTATGAAGTTAAATTATCCTACCTTATAAACTGTGATTTTTGTTGTTCATTTATGGCAAAATTTTAGATTAATCTACTGGGTTTTTATCAGAGTTACACAATAGTTATTATTTTTATCATTTAGTATTACTAATTATTGGCATAGCAACGATTATTCAGCGTTAAATTCCCCTTCGCCTTATCTAGTTTGACCTTAGTTGACCTTAACGATTATTCAGCGTTAAATTCCCCTTTGCCTTACCTAGTTTGACGTTAGGATAGAGTTGTGTTAATATTATGAGTTTATGAGTGCCCACTGGACTACTCAGTGTTTTTGATTTTTGAGCCGATGTGTTTTATTATAATTTAGGTCGAATTTTTAGGAAGAGGATGATGATGGACTAGCCAAAAGACTATTCCCTCCTCAACCCAACTTCCCTTAAGCGGAATAATATTGACGTTTCAGCTACTGCGTTCTCACGCCGTAGCCTTAACGGGCACGAATTATTGGCGGACTTACACCGCATTTACACAATTCGGTTGGGGTGTGTGGATTTTACTAACTTGCGGTGTTGTGTCGGCTGTGGGCCGGAAAAATTTTGACACAATCATTCCATATTAACCTTTATTTTATATTGACATATACATACTTGGCATAATATACTATGACATCATGGTACATCATTCTCAAAAATCTCATTACCAACCTTTCCCCACGCCGACGCCCAAACAGAGCTCATATGAGGTTGTTTGTGCGTGACGTGAAGAAAGTATTTCGAACATTCCTCCACTCACATTATAAAGTCGTTCTGATTCAAACTGGTTACTGATTGAGACTAGTTAAAACGAGGTCGGACAAGTTTTTTGTTATAAAAACTGATTAAAATTCTGTGAAAATGAATCGGTATATATACCTATTGTACGACCCTAACCTTGTGTGTTAAATTTGATGTGGTAAAACAAAATTTGACCTTGAAATTCTTTGGTATATTCTAATCTTAATTTTATTATTTTTGTGCTTTAATATGACAATTTTATTTTTTAACTTTTAATTGAATTGTTTCCAACTCAAATTATTTGATTTTAGTTCCAACTTTCATGGACTTTCACTTTTTGGTAAATTGTCAAATTTCATGTTTTCATGTTATTTTATGTTTATTTCGTGCGGATCTTGTTGCACTTTGTTATTATTTTAATTTATTTTTAGGTTTTTCGATTTTATATTTTAATTCTTTCTTTCTCATATTTTAGCATAGTTAATTTATGTTTTATTGGTCTGATTTTAAATCTGCGTGTTGTGTTTGCGTGCTGTTACCGATTCATTAAAACAAAATTGTGTCTTGGCCCAACATAAAACACTCGGGGGCCCATAAAATTGCGACCCGCAATTTTAAAGTCTTTTTCAGATTCTACTTTTATACATTTATTTGAGTCTACGAGCTCTCTGGTCGTGATCTCTACCCCATTTACATAAAAAGTTTCTACGCTATAGATAAGTGTTAAGGTAAAGGTGGACTTATAGTCCGGCTACTATACAAAAATCAAATTGAAGTCAATTAATTGAATTGAATGTCAGATATTTCAGTTTCTTTTAGTTACTATGAATTAGTTATTACACATTAATTTTAGTCTCAAACGAATCATTGTTCTCTTTGGTGACGGCTTGGGTTTCGCTTTCTAGGTGGTTTTCTCTTTTGGTCGGGTTTGATTGACCGGGTTCATTGATTGAGATGCGCAGGTGTCTTGATGTTTCTTTACTTTTCTTGACCTTTCGAATTTGGTCGAATATTCTTCCAGTTTTCCAGGTTGCTGTATTTTGTCTTTGTCGCTTTATTACAGTTAGACAGGTGATAAGACAGCATATTATGGATACAACGTTTAAGGTTACACTGATTATCAAGATTTGCTCAATTTGCGGGATTGGTAGACTTGGTTCGTACTTCTGTCGGAATTTGTTCTGTTGATGTCTTTTGGCTGATAGGGTGGTTTTTAAGATTTCTTGCATTGGTTTATTCTTGGGATTTGCTTTGACGGTTTCTTGGATTCGTTTGATGATCGTTTCCAAGGTGTTCTTTATTCCATGTTTTCATTTCTTATTCTCGACACTTCATCATGTTTATGCAGAAGGGTCTGTATCATTTGCTGAGTCTTTCTGATACTTTGTTTCAGTTCGTCGTTTGTCTTTTCGTTTTACTTTATAAGACATTGGTTGCATTGTAGGATTATTTGTTGACATTCTTCGTTTTCAAGGTTTCTGCAAATTTCTTTGTAATCTGCGCATGTGTTATCTTCTTTTCTGAATGGGTGAGTTTTCTCGCATCTCTCTAAGGGGTTTTCAGTAACACATACTCTCGTTACTGTCACTATCATTGCCCATTGCTTTAGGTTCATTTCTTTTCTCTTTCAAATATACATTGGTTATTCCATATTTATTTACAATTTTATTTATCTATATACAGTGAAGGTTATTCCCTTTTACTCTTTCCCCTCTCTTGGAGGTGATTGTATCTCGCGCTCCGCTTTTGCTTTCCTTTAATAATACTTGGGTCTTTATCAACCGTTCCGTCAGTTTCGGGAATTCTTTTAGTTGTTCTTTGTTTTCCTCGATTGTCTTCCGTTGATTGTATATTTGCATTCGGAGGTTTCTCGTTTATTTGTTTTCGCTCGAGTTTGTGTTTATAGTTGACTTTGTTGGTTTTTTGTTTCTGTTCTTGGAGTTCTTCCTTTATTAACATTGGTGATGCAACCATTAGTTTTGAGATCGCCAAAGGTGAGCGCCACACAGGAACTACTCTGGTCCGACCTCAAGATGGGTTCAACGCACTACCGTTAGAATGTTTGCGTGTGCTTTCTTTTCCTGGTCCCTCACTGATGTGCCTAGTACTATTAAATTTCTTCTCAATTTTGTTTCTGATTTGAAGTCATCAATTTCGTTTTTAACACAAGTCATAAAAATTTATAGAGTCAATTAAGAATATTTATTAAATAACAGTGCCAGAAAATATCAACAGAATTATTAGTATTTTATTTGAGCAGCACGACGCTTAGCACGCTCAGATTTTCCCGGCCGATGTTTGGTTGGCTTGGTTACGGGTTTTGTGACGGCTGTTGCATCTCTGTAGGCCAATTGTGCTGGGGCGAACACTAAGGGGTAAGTTACAGCCGTGCCCTCTTGACACGCCGATAACGCCACCTCCAGGCCTAGGATTTGGACTTTTTGGTTCTGGTTGAGCTGTTTTTTCAAAGCCCAACCCTTCTGCGCAGTAGTCATTCTTTGATAGATGCATTTCATTTTGCTTGGCTCCACCCAGGTAGCATTGATCTGCTGAATTTCCTTTGTCATCTGCATGATCTGCTGGTGAAATGATCGTTATTCATCTATCGAACGATGTTGATTGCTACTCCTCCGCGGGTGTTCTCGAGCGTACGGGTGCTCGCGGTGGCCACTCGTTTGTTGCTCTTCTCTTCGCATTTCCCGGAGTAGTACCTTCCGCGGGACCACCACATTGTTTGCTGCCGTAGTTACATCCAATCTTGAATCGTCCATATTGAAAGAAGTATTGTCGGAGGGGCGTACCCGTCCGTACTCGGAATTCGTCCGGTGGCTATGTCTCGGTTGACTTCTTCCAGGTATTTCCTTGCTCTCTCAACCTGTCGGTCCGTTTGGCGCTGGTGTTCTTCTAATCTGGCGAGTAGGAATTCGGCTTGTCCCCTGATTTCCTGTGCCATATTGCGGCAGGGTTCCCGCTTGATTGCGACGAATGGGAGGTCAGCATCTTCGGAGCTCCATCCGGGACTCTCTGACTGGCGAGATTGAGAATCCCGCGTCTTACTTCGCCTGCCGACACCGAGCAGCCGAGTGTGCAGGGAATCGTAGCGTGATTCGGGACTCGTCGATTCATGAATTATCTAATGGAATATTATTTCAATTTATCCGTTTTAATCTTTAATAATTAGTATATCGAATTATTGCAGGTAAATTTTCATTGATCAGGTCGTGAGTCATCTTGTTGATTTATAAGAATTGATTATTCACATTCCTAGATTTATGGAGGGAAAAAAGCGGATGTAGTCCATTTACATAGGACCTAGTTATACTATTGAGTCATCTAATGTGATTACACTTATCCTGGTCTGTTCGTCGAGATCCGTTAGTATTGTCGTTATGGTATTTTGTGGTGGACTATCTTTGCTTTCGTCGACAGTATTCTAAATGTTTCGTGACTTTATAGCGACTTCCAGCTCTCATACACCATCACCAGTTCAATTATGAGTAAATGTCCGATATTTAGAATACTCACTTTAGATGAAGATATGTGCACTTCTACCCGAAATAATGATAAGGAAACTTTTAAATAACTACGAAAATAAATAAGAATATCATGGAAAGTATTACTAACCAAGATATGGCCATTCTTATTTGATCTAAGCATAAAAATCAAAAACCTACTATTATATTAACTTAACGTATTTTCAAACATTATTATTAGTAAATTCAAAGAAAATGTTTAAAGAAAATTTGAAAACAAAATCTAATCATTGTTTAAATGAAGTTTACTAACTATTCCAAGTTTAAATCTACACATGTAAAATTTAAAATTAAAATGTTTAATTACAAAAATATCAATACCATAAAGGATGAGCAATAAAAAACTAAAAACTATATAATAAATTTAACTTATTTTCTACCCTAGTCTACATCATGAATACTAATGGTCTACGAAAGCTGGAATTCGCCCTTCCTTCCTATGAACAGGTCTAGCCGAGGATCGGATCGTAGGTTGCATTGGAAAATCTTATCTGCGTTTCATTATCCTCACTAGTTGGGTTCATGAATGGCATTTATTTCGTTTGGACGATTACTTGAAGTTTAGAGAACCAATCGAGAAGTATAATTTGTATTTAAAAGACATAATAGATGCATTGAAATCTAGGCAACTGTCATTTTAGGGATCAGTGCGTAGCCATCTGTGTCAAGTTCATGTAGTCAGGCCTCGGAGGAAACAATTTATTCTCATATCTAATAATTCATGTCAATTACCTTCTCGAGCCCTCCTTTGGGCTTCCATGGAGATTGGCTCAACTTCGGTGTCTCGTGGACCATTATTCGAAGAGTTTTGATATTTCGAATTTTTTGCCATTGGTACGATTAAAATGAATATCCTGGACCTATCATCTGATTATATCGGAGTGAGTGTGTATGTCTGGGTAGGTAGGGGGTAGAACAACCATTCGAATTTCTCTGTTGGCACACTCACTGCTGTTAAAGATCACTTGTCTGTGTGTACTTTCCAAAATGGTAAATGCTAATTTATCTGTGGTTATTTCTAGTCGGTCGGCGTGCCAGATGAATGTCAGGTCAATTTTTCCAATAACCGGATAATTTGTCCGGTTATTCGCGAATCACTCCTCTGCCAGTCAATCTTATCGTTGGAAATTTTTTCGTGAATCTTATCTCATCGCAATTACATAGTTCGTCCGTTGGACGTTATTATCTACTACGCGTGGTTCTTATTAACGGCAACCGATTCAGAAAATGTCGTCGATTACTTTGGTAAGATTTTACTATGAATGTTTCTAGTTTTAATGAAATATCCCAACTTAGGTCCCGTATTCCCGACAGGCTCCGATCGACTTCATCGTGCCCTTCATTCAATTCCTTCCTCGTTGGATGGTTTATCGCACTTGTCATTCATGGATCATCGGTTTTCTAATATAATATTTTCGCTATTCATGCTTTTAACAATAAATGTTTTGCTGTTTTGGGCCAGAACATAAGCGGCCTTGAAAATCGTTTAAATGAATCGGTAATATGCACGCAAATACAACATGCAGATTCAAAATCAGACCCATAAAACACCAACTAACCATGCTAAAATATGAGAAAGAAAAACAATTAAATATAAAATCAAGAAACCCAAAAATAAATTAAAATAATAACCAAGTGCAACAAGATCCGCACGAAATAAACATAAACATAACACGAAAACATAAAAATTTGACAATTTACCGAAAAATGCGAAAATCCATAAAAATGGAACAAAAATTAAGTAATTTGAATTGGAAACAATTCAATTAAGAAATAAAAAAAAATTGTCAAATAAAGTTACAAAAATAATAAAATTAAGAATAGAATATACTAGAAAATCACAAGGTCAAATTTTGTTTTACTAAATCAAATTTAACACGCAAGGTTAGGGTCGTACAATAGGTATATATACCGATTCATTTTCACATAATTTAAATCAGTTTTTGAAAAACTTGAATCAGTTTTACTCTGAACAAATCAGTTTTTGATCTAGTCTTAACCAGTGGAAACCAGAAATTTTAAAATGTGAATGGAGGGATGCTCGAAAACTCTCCATGTGCGTCCCTGCAACCTCGAATGAGCTCTGCTTGGACGTCGGCGTGGGGAGAGGGTCATGATGTTATTATGATTAATGAAGTTATAACTATGATGTATTATATGGCAATAAACATGCTCAAACTGAAAATAAATTTTCCTCTTTGTCGAAATTTTTCCGGCCCACAGCCGAAACAACACTAGAAGTTATCAAAATCTTATATATCCTACCGAACTGTGTAAGTGCGTGTATAATCGCCAATAGTTCGTGCCCGTGAAGGCTCCGGCGTAAGAACGCAGGAGTTGGAACGTCAATATCATTCCGTATAAGGGAAATGGGTTGAAGGGGAAATAGTCTTTTGGCTATTTCGCCATCACTCAATTTCTATAAAATCGACCTAAATTCATATAGACCAAACGGCTTAAAATTAAAACACCGAGTAGTCTTGCGATTTTATTCCCCTTGATAAATCGTAATCTTCAACATATTGTAGCGTAACAAATATATTTTACTTAATTTTTTTTAATGAGTTAATATTCCCTTCTGTTATGACTTAATTACCGAATGTCGTAAGTTGCTGAGTAATTCTATTCAATTTCTACCGATACAACCTAGTCTTCATCGTAACAGTCACATGCTCATTTGACTGGGGTTTTAATTATTTATTGGCTGCAAATTACGGGTTCCATATTTAATTTAGCACTATAACGGTGGGATTGCGTTATTTTTATAATGAAAGTCGTTAGACAATTTAAATGGCTTTACTGTAATTAACCTTTAAATCCTTGATTTTAGCCTTTTGATATTATCGATTATCGACATAAGAACGAATTTCAACGTTAAATTCCCCGTCACCTTCCCTCAGTTGATCCTAGGTTAAGTTGTGTCAATATTAAGAATTTATGAGTGCCCACTGGACTACTCAGTGTTTTGATTTTGAGCCGATTTGTTTTTATCATAGTTTAGGTCGAATATTTGGGAAAAGTGTGATTATGAACTGGCCAAAAGACTCCCTCTTCAACCCATTTTACCCTATACAGAATAATATTGACGTTTCAGCTACTGCGTTCTCACGCCGTAGCCTTCACGGGCACGAACTATTGGCGGACTTACACCGCACTTACACAGTTCGGTTGGGGTATGTTGATTTTGCTATCTTGCGGTGTTGTGTCGTCTGTGGGCCGGAAAAATTTCGACATAAATCATTCAGTATTGACTCCAAATTGGCATAATACATTGTTAAATCATAATTGGCATTTCTCATTACCAACCATTCACCACGCCGACGACCAAACAGAGCTCTTATCAGGTTGTTTGTGCGCGACGTGGAGAAGGTTTTCAAACATTCCTTAATTCACATTGTAAACTCGTAATTCTTGCTGCAAGACAAGTATCCGAGTTTTCCAGTTACAAAACTGATTCAAACTAACTCAAAACTTGATTTAAATTCTGTGAAAATGAATCGGTATATATACCTATCATACGACCCTAACCTTGCGTGTTAAATTTGATGTGATAAAACAAAATTTGACCTTGTGATTTTCTGGTATATTCTAATTCTAATTTTTCTATTTTTGTGATTTGATTTGACAATATTTATTTTTGACTTTTTAATTGAATTGTTTTCAATTCAAATTATTAAATTTTTGTTCCAATTTCGTGGACTTTCAGTTTTTTGGTAAATTTTCAAATTTTGGTCAAATTTTCATGTTTTCATGTTATTTCTATGTTTATTTCGTGTGGATCTTATTGCACTTTGTTATTATTTTAGTTTATTTTTATGTTTTTAGATTTATATTTTAAATTGTTTCTCTCTCATATTTTAGCATGGTTAATTGGTGTTTTATGGGTCTGATTTTAAATCTGCATGTTGTGTTTGCGTGTTGGTACCGATTCATTCAAACAAAACTCTGTTCTGGCCCAACACTAAGATGATCCTATTTATTATTACATTGTAGGAATTTAAGCATTTAAGGGGAATTTAATAAATTAAAATCATTATGAAAAATTATTTTTCTAATTAAAATCTAAAATATAAGTTTACTAATTTAAATAAAGATTTTATCAACTCATGAAAAAATCTTCAAATTTGAATGCATAGAAATGTTGGGTCAGTGGTGGTTATGACCTTGACCCCAACCATACAATGCTATACGACTGCCACTGGTTACCCGTCACTAAGCGACGTTGGTAATGCAACCAATGGTTCTGTGACCGTCAAAAGTGAGCTTTGTTTCCAAAATTGCTAAGACCCGGTCTACAGCTGGTTCAGCGAGCTACCGATGAAAGGTGTGTGCTCGTCTTACTTGTTTAGGTCCCTTTCTTTCGACACTTACTTATATTAGTTGTCATTCATTTTTCATATGGACTATTTTCATCCTCAACATGTTCGCCTTAGAAAACCATCAAATTAGACTAAAAATGCTTTTATTTATAATATAGTACAATTTACATTACATAACCAGGAAATTTCAGTCTTTGTGTTGTTTTCGTAACTTCTGTCGTGCTCACTCGGCTTTTCCTGGTCTCGTCCGGAGCTTTGGTTGATTTGGTCGTTCCACTGGACCCTTCTGAAGGCTACTTGTGCCTGAGCGAATACCAGAGAGTACGTGACTGCCCTTCCCTCCTGGTTTGCTGCTACGGCCACCTCCAATCCACGGATTTGGATACTTTGAGCCTGATTTAGGGTCCTCTCGTCTTGCCAGCCCTTTTGAGCGCATCAATGTTTTGATAGAGCCGTTTTACTCTGGACGACTCGCACCAGGTACCCTTGACCCACTGGAGTTCGCGGCTGAGTAGGAGACATTGTTGATGTAGGTTGTCATTCTCTTGGCGGAGCTTCTTTAACTCTATTCTAATTTCTTGGAAGGCATCCATAGCTGAATTTCCTTAATAATAGTAACATATGATCAATCACAATATTACATATTTAGCAATCCTTTAATGAATTAGGGTTCCTCGCAAAAATTCATCTAAACCTTGCGATCATGATTCTTACAATTTTTAGTGAGGTTCTACTTAACAATTTTTATTGTATTATATTAATTTATCTTTTCCAATTTAGCCTTCTCTTTCCCAGCTATACGAAGCTCATGAGGTACTTGCTTGGCATATCCTGCTCTTATGGCTGTCGTCGGTGCTAACGAGGCGGCATTCTCACTTTGCTCTTTCCGTTCAGCTGGTATTTTCTTAGGTTATGGATTTACTGCTCCAGTGTTCGGGAACATTATGGTAATCGCCCCTGATTGTCGACTTCAAAGACCGTCTTAGGGTGAATTTTTTGTGAATAAACCGTTTGGGTCTGTCTTTTAGTTACGATGGTGAATTAGTACTTTATGTGGATGTGTGTATTAGATTCCTATGCTCAGTAATTGCCCAATGACTGATTATTGCGATTTAAGTCGACTTTAGGAGTATTATCTACGATAATTATTAAAAAATGGATACTTGAATAGAGGCTCCCTTTAAATCCTCTATTTCCTCGTGTATTTCTTATTTATCTAGCAGTATTTTCTACATTTTATTTTCATTATCTAATTTTAGTGGTAAATGGCAACTCAAATGATGAGGAAAATTAAATGAATCCCAAGGAGAAAAAAGGAAAAGATTATTCAGGTCGCCCTTCAAATAGAGTCAATAACAGATTCTTATTGTTATCATTATTGTCATGATGATTTAGATCATTATTAGTATTACTATTATTATTAATATTACCATCATTATTATCGTTATTAAAGTTATTAATATCATTATTATTATTGATTCGGGGATAAAAACCCGCATGATAGCCATTTATAACACGATAATATATCTTTCATTCAATAGAGTTCAATTCGTCTTTTTTATGAGTTAGTTATAGCTAGGTTGTAATTAATGGGTTTACAGTAGTATTTGTATATCTTTAATCATTATTAACCTCTATATTTTATTGAATTATCGTTTAAATTTTTAGCTGCTATCATAAATTAGTTAGTAGATTTTAATTTGATAGCTCCGTTACATCGATTTCAGTAAGCCCCTTCCCTTTAACCTCAAATTGTTCCTAAGAGCTTTGTATGTTCATATTAGATTTTAAGAGTGCCCACTGGACTACTCTGTGTTATGATTTTAGCCGATGACTATTAATATTTTAGGTCGATTTTTCGGGAGGTGGAAAGGGAAGCAACCAAAAGATTGACTCCCAATTTCCTTTCTGCCCCTATAATTGCAAACGAATTGACGTTCGAGTCCGTCGTTACCCACGGCGAGATCTCTCACGGGCACGAGCTATTAGCGACTCGATAATTATGTATGAGTTTAATAACTTATTGGTGTGTGGCTGTGGGCCGGAAAAATTTCAACAGAGTTAAATTCAATAGTTTTCATCTGTTGGGCTAGCACACAAATAGCCTTGAGAATTGTTTAAATGCATCAGTAATACAGCACGAAAACCCAGCACCAAGATAACTTAAAATACAATATACAACACCAACTAAACATTTTAAAATCTGAGAGAATATAAATAAATATAAAATCAAAAACATAAGAGTAAAATAAAATAAATACAAAATGCATCAAGAACCGCACGAAATTTACATAAAAAATAACATAATAACAAGAAAACTTTTTATATAAAAGTAAAAATTAATGAATTAAATGAATAAAAATAAAATATTTTTAGCTGAATAAATTTATTTAAAAATGTTAAAAATAAATTACCAATTTAAATTAAGAAATAAATAAAAATTTAATTTAGATAACACAAATAATTTCAAGGTCGAATTTTGTTTAATCGCAGTAAAACTAACACGCAAGGTTAAGGCCAAATTGTAGGTATAAATACTGATGTGTTTTCACAAATTTTCCGTCTTATTTTTCGGTGAGAAAATTTTCAATTTTAGTGGTAACTTAGTTAGAAAATTAGTTGATGTGCGTAACTAGTCGAGAGCCGTGCATTCAGGCAATTAACACGGGTAAGTGTTTTGTCTGAACACGACCACTCTCGGCTAGTGTATAATTATTGATTAAAATTTTAGATTGGAATTAAATTTATGGAATATGCGCAAATTAAATTTATGGAATTTTATGATATGAATTTAGAATTTATATGAAGAATATATGATTTTGCCTCGGAGCTTTTATCGAATTTAGACGGTAACATTTAATTTTTATTTTGTGGCCCACAGCCAAAACAAACTGCAAGTAATTAAAATCACACATAATCTATCGAACTGTGTAAGTGCTTGTAAAATCGCCAATAGTTCGTGCCCGTGAAGGCTCCGACGTGCGGGACGCAGGAGCCGAAACGTCAATATTATCCGTACATAGGGGAAATTGGAGGGTAAATGAGTAGTCCATTGGCTGCTCCTTCATCATCCGTTTCCTAAAAAATTGACATGAATTTTAACAACAATCGGCTCAAAATATCTAACACCGAGTAGTCCAGTGGGCACTCATTAAATATAATATGAACATACATAGATCTTAAGGACAAAGAGAGGGAACGGGTAGTGGGGAAAATTGCGAAATCGTTGCAACAGTTAAAATGAATAGTCATCGGAAAAAGATTAATCCGAACGACCAAAATCATGAAAAATAATGTTTTTAAATAAGAATTAAATTAATTAATTTGAGTTGAGGCGGAAAATTTTCCGAATTAATTCAAATACTTAACAAAAATAGTAACGTAAAAATGGAACGCGTAAAATAAGGGTGGAACGCTGCTCAAATTTTCCGAGTCAATGAAAATACTTTGTCGAAAACTGTAGAATAGGGATGAACCGTAAAATAAGGGCGGAACGCTGCTAAAATTTTCGAATTTACAAAAATACTTTATCGAAAACCGAAAAATACAGATGGACTACGGCTAATGTTGTATATCAATAAAAAAAACGCTGAGGAATAAGGACGGATCCCTACAAAATCTTAATAATAATAACGATAATGATAAGGGTAATGGTGATTATAATAATAATAATAATAATTATAATAATAATAATAATAATAATAATAATAATAATAATAATAATAATAATAATAATAATAATAATAATAATAATAATAATAATAATAATGATAATAATAATAATAATCATGGTATTTGTAGTAATGATGATAATAATTATGATAATAATAGTAGTAATAATCATAGTAGTAATAAATATAAATATAATGGTAGTTATAGTAATAAAAATAATAATAAAGGTAATAGTAGTAACAATTAAGAAAGGTAATACATATAATAGTAACAATGATGATGCTAGTAATAATAATAGGGAACATTGTAGTTATAATAGGGATAAGGATAAGAGATGTACTGTGTTTACTTAACATAACCAAGGGTTTACAGACCATAAAAAATCATCAACATGGACAATAATAAGAAGGACCAAGCGAATGGACATAAAGATAGATGATAAGAGAGTATAGGTTAACATTTGAAAGAGATAGGAGAATAATGGGACCTAAGAATCGAAATCGAGCACAGGCCTTCTATCGGCAGCTCGTTGGACCCATGGATCGTTCGGTCAATTATAGCACTAGCAATAGCGCTCACTTTTTGCGGACGATCTACCCACTCGAACACAGTTCCAACGTTGCTTAGCAACGGGTGCCGAGTGGCAAGCGAAAGAATATTTGTATGGGGTACCTGGGTAACAACCATATAGTTTCAAAATATCAAAACCCAGAAACCCACCACATCATATATTCTCATGATAATAATTTCACATTCATTCTCTATACGGCACAGGCAAATCACTCCTGCTCACCTTAGATAAATTCGTCTTAGAGTTTCAATACTAATTTTTAAGAGAGTTCAAGTGATAGCGTAATTTCTTAGTTCAACGAAAACGGATGCTTGATTACTATTCGGCTGGCGAATAAGTGATGATGATTAAAAATTATGTGAAAATGAATTGGTATTTAAAACCTATTCTGCGACCCTAACCTTGCGTGTTAAATTTGATACGATAAAACAAAATTTGACCTTGATATTATTTGTCTAATCTGATTCTAATTTATATTATTTTCTGGATTTAACTTGACAATTTATTCATTCAATTTTTATTTGATTTATTTCCACTCCCAATTATTTTATTTTAAGTCAAATATTTCATTAATTCTTTGTCTTTGCGTAAATTGTTAAATTTTCGGTCACATCTTTTTGTTATTATGTTATTTTTATGTTATTTCGTGCGGATCTGGATGCACTTGTTATTATTTCAATTTACTGTTGTTGGGCCAGAACACAAACGACCTTGGAAAATGTTTAAATGGATCGGTAACACACATGCAAACATAACATACAAATTTAAACTCAAACCTATTAAAACATCAATTAAACCTAACAAAATATGAGAAAAAAGATAATTACATGTAAAATAAATAAACATAAAAATAAATTAAAATAATAACAAAATGCAACAAGATCCGCACGATACAAACACAAACATAACATGAAAACCCAACAGATTCGACCGAAATATAATAAATCAATAAAATTTCATGAAAATGAAATTTAAATCAAAGAATTTGAATTAGAAATCATTCAATAAAAAATTTTCAATAAAAAATTATCAAAATAAATGAAAAAATAATAAAAATAAAGATTAGAATACACTAGAAAATAACAAGGTCGAATTTTGTTTTACTAAATCAAAAATAACACGCGAGGTTAGGGACAGAAAATAGGTATAAATACCGATGCATTTTCACATAAAATTTAACCATTTTGAAACCAATTTTGAAAATTTTGAATTTAGTTTTGAAAATCTATTTAAGTTCAATTTTAGGTGAGCAGAAGTTTTATTTGGAAACTCTCTCTCCACGTCCCGTCCTCGTAACCTCAGTAGAGCTCTGCTTGGATGTCGGCGTGGGGGGAGATGTAATTTTATGTTATTTTATTGAATGATTTTTGTCAAGTAATTTGTATATTGTTTTGATATATTAATAAATATTTATAATGCTTAAAACTAACTTGTTTTCATAATTAATTGTTTTATTGTCAAAATTTTTCCGGCCCACAGCCAAGACACATCGCAAGTCAGTAAAATCAACATACTATTCAGATTCGTGTAAGTGCGTGGAATATCGCCAATGATCTGTGCCCGTGAAGACCCGGCGTGCGGAACGCAGGGATTGGAACGTCAATATTATTCCGTATAGAAGAAAGGAGAAATAAGGAAAGGGTCCTTTGGCTACTTCCTCGTTTCTCGTTTTCTTTAAATTCGACCTAAATTAATTTACACACGGCTCAAAATCACCACACCGAGTAGTCCAGTGGGCACTCATTAAATATAAAATAAACATAAAATGCGTTTAAGGCCTATTAAAGGGAAAGGGTACGGGGAATAAATTAATATGAAATCGCTGCTATGAAATGAAATAAATTAATAAATTCAACTTAACTATAACTATAGATTTCTAATCGTTGTCAAATAAATCGCTTCAAACTCCCGGTAAAGTAAAGAATTTAATCAGATTCTAAGTCCGAGATTGGACGCGCCTTTTCAAACACCCCTATAAAAGACGGAATCACCGCTAAGTAATTAACGGATTATTTTCTCGTAAATCTAAATTTGATATGAATTTAAAAAAGGGAATTATAAATTAACATCATTGTTAAATAGTTATTAGGAAACCCGATAAGGACATAATTGTACTGATATCTATTGAAACCAACTCACCCTAAACTTTCAGTAAAGCAGAGAATTTAATTAACCCCAAGTTAGAGTAGATCCATCAGTGTAGTTAGCAGACGTACCCCTTTTCGAACACCCTCATAAAGAACGACATCAGTAATAATTAAAACCAACTTTAACTTTCAAACTATTACCATAATTCTAACTATTAAGCGATTATTGCGATCATACCACCCCAAAACTGTCTTGTATCGAAAAATCATAAAGTAGCCATCGAGATTTTTGCTCGGTTAAGAATTGATCCACATCATCGGAACAAGTGATGAGATATCGTACTATCCATGCAATATTTATAGGATTTATGAAACGTGATCAATAAAAACGAATTAATTTGGACATAAAAGTAAAGACTCATTGAATAGACAATTTTATTTCATTAAAGATTAATACCGATTACCAAATCAATTTCTCCACAAAATTATATAGGATACCTAAATTAATAAAACTCCATTGAAATCCCTACAATCTCTACAAAATTATGCGAAATAAATTAATTAAATTAGTAACCCCACCTACAGGATAATCAATATCGACATAGAAATAATAACTCATCCGACAAATTAATCCAAAGGGATTAGAATAACCCAAAAAAGGAATAGGTTTCCGAATTCGTTCCCAGCATATTTAGAAGTGGCATCCATCGCCAACTAAAGGAAATTCGTTATAATAGGGAATAATTGCATAAAAAAGACTAACTAGATAATATATCAGAACGAACCTTGAATTATCATTAAATCATCGGAAAATCGATCACCATAAAATTTCACATATTCTGATGTCAACGATTTTCGGTGAATCGTCAAAACCAATGAAAAGTCCAAATTAAACTATACACAAACTGACTCGCCATCACTCGACGAACGGATATTGAATTTAACCTAAATATTTACGTCGCCCTTCTATTCATCACCAAATAAATAATCCATCAGAATCAATCGATTTTTTCTCGCTATCAACCAGCATTGTGTGTCAGTAAATAATTACAGGACACCCCCGCTTGATCAACGAAATAAAACCTAATTGTAATCTCGACACAAAGTTACTTTGGATTTTTTCTTTCCGAATATGAATGTGCAACAAATTTCTGACGAGGTGATGTCGGCGACTGGAATATTTAAAGAAGAACCTACGACGACGCAAGATAGGATAATGGAGAGTGAGATTCTTATAAATTATAAATTTTTTTATATATTTAATCGAACGATCTCTACACCCAATTTATATTCATAGCAGTCCTGTCACCATTAACATAAGTTTTTCATTATTACCCCGCAAATAACTTCCAATCCCCGATTGAGTGCAGTTAGTCCATCAAATCTCAGACATCACAACCCCCCCCAAAGCATTTATCCGCCTCCCTATAGTAATATCAGTTATGTCCTCATACTCTACATTTACTATTTTATTCAATTTCGAAAATTTTCAGGAGTCTCGCACAGAATAGTTGATCATAGCGCAAATGTAATGTTTAACGAAACAATCATTTTCGATCGATAATTTTGGGAAGGGAGTTTGTCCGACACTCAAAAATGGGTGATTAAGGGATTTGTTGTCATTAAATTTTATCAAAAAATTCATGAATTCCAATGGAAAATTTGTCGCAGTCCTATCCCCAAAAAATGCTAACTTCTCTCCGAGAGTTAAGAGAGTATTTCGTTCCCAAATATTTCGACGGACACATTTTTGCAATATTACTTACTCGACGTTTTAAAATAGCATGAAGTAGTTAATTGCAGATATGAAAATGTACGATAATCATATATATGTATAACGGTAATAAATGAAACAAAGCATTTGAAATGAACCAATCACTTTCCTTATAGGATGAAATAGGATTAATTAAGTGCAAGAGACCCATTATAATCATTTTTCTGTTGCTAAAATCATCCACATTAATACTGTTCATTTCAGCAACTAATTCGACGGATCAGGTGACAATTTCTCTCGCAGACCGATGGAGATGGGCCTGGGTTCAATATAGACAGGAGAAATATCCCGAATTCCCCCCGTCAAAGTTTCTCGACAAACACAATCTGGGGCAGGGAATGGTCGACCAATGGAGCCCGGCCGAAGAAATCTACCAGCAGGCTCGGCGGCTGCTCACCAACCTGGAAGTACATCAGCGCCAAGTAAACCTGCAGGTGACCCGAGCTCGCCAGTATCTGGCGAACGTTGAAGAAGATTTACTGGCTGGTCGGATCGCCGACAACTATTGGCATCCCCAACAAATCTCCCCGACCCAGGCCTCGCAAACCATTACGACCCGAGCCCGCAGTACAAAGAGACCGACCATGTCGATCTCGGGCTATACACCCGAGGAATGGGTGGCGAAAGGTTTCCCCTGAATGGACATAGACCTAATTTTGATTAGTGATGATTAGAACAAATTGTTTTCTTTTGGTATTTTGATTTGGTTGAATTAATGATAATTAAAACTAAATTGGTATTTTTTTTTGTTTTGTTTTCGCTTAGTTAGAATTTTCATTATCATTAAATAATTTTCATTAGTTTGTTTGAAATAAACCTAACATTACATGATTTCACTCTATCAGTAAACCGTTTTTTTAAATTATTTTATTTTATTAGTCATGGAACCGGCCCAACTATTACAAAAGGAATTATCCCGCGCCCAGCAAGCCAACAAATCTCTATACGAGCAGATAATTCAGCTCACCAAGGAGGTTCAGCAGGTGAAATCTACCTGGGTGGACCCGGCAAAACTCAAGTCCATCCACCAACTCCTCACCGCTGCTCAAAAGGGTTGGGCTGAGGAACGTCAACTAAATCAGAATCTCCGGACGCAAATAAGGGGGCTGGAGGTCGCCCTGGCTGCCAGTCGTGAGGGGTAAGCGGTGACTTACCCTCTCATCTTCGCCCCATCTCAATTGGCGTTCCGGGATTCAGTCAGCAATCCCACACTGTTAGCAACTCCATCGGCAGTGCCGCCAAGCAATCACCGACCGGGACGCAAAGAACGCGCCCGACGCCGAGCTGCACGTCTGACAAGCAAATTGACCTAGAGTGTCCGGTATCGTTTTAACACTGAATTAACCTACAGATATCGTCTATTACAATCAGTTTTTTCTTGTTTTATTGAATAAAATTGTAATTATCGTTAAACCAATTTAAAGTAGTATGTTGTAAGATGTAAATAATCTCAAATTGTCGTCGAAAAGTCGTGAGTATTCGTCCCGTGCCACCCGAACATCGTTCTATCTCTACCGGTCAACATGAGTCTGATCTTGAACCGTCTTACACAGGGGACGTTGTAAAGCGAGCATAGGTCTTCCATCGACAGCTCGTTGAACCCGAGGGTTGTCCGAGCAATTACAGTATTAGTAATAGTGCTCTCTTTTTGCGGACAATCCACCCACTCGAACACATTTCCAACGTTGCCTAGCAACGGGTGCCGAGTGGTAGCTAGAAAATATTTATATGGCGTTACCGGGGTAACAATAAGATGACTTAAACAAATAGCGAAACCCAGTAACCCACCACTGTTATGTTTCCTTGATTTTATATTTAATTATGTCTTTTCTCGCATTTTTCTGTGGTTATTTGGTGTTTAAGGGTGTGATTTTAAATCTGCCTGTTGTGTTTGCGTGCTATTTCCAATCCATTCAAACAAAATTCGGTGCTAGCCCAACCGAAAGCTACCATCTTTAATAATACATATTTTATAAAACTCCTACATTATCATATCATTGTAAAGAAAAAACTTATTCATTTTTATGAAATAAACTCACAATCAACGATATAAAACTTTTTTAAAAAATTTAGTCATAATTTTTAAACTTACTATCATTTTTATTTTAATCCGTTTTGTTTAAATAATAAATTTTGTTTCTTAACAACCATGAGTGAATTAAGTGTATATGCTGAATTTCTTCAAAAATTAAATATAGTCAGATTTGATATACAATGTCAAAGTTATGAATGCGTTTTAGGGTTTTAATTTTTCTTCTAAAATAATCTTACTTTTCGTTTAGGCACATAGAGGTTCAAGTTACCAAGCCAAATATTTTAAAACTTATTTATGATAATAATGAATTTCACACTATAATATTGAATGACTTAGAATTGGATATCGAGTCAATTACAAATTTTAGAAAAAATGATAAGTTGATATCTTTTAATTTAAAGGGCTCATTGAATAAAAAAAGTGTTAATCCACAATGTAAATGTTCGAAGAATATTGGCAATAAACTTAAAAATAGCCTTTCTCTTTGCTGTTCATTTTGTTGCTCAATTATTGCTAATACTAAGTAATTTGATTAAAATAAATATTTATGAAACAAGCTTAATTTAGACAAATTGCCAAAATAAAAACTGAAATCAGTAAAAACAATCAGTTAGAAGAAATCTTTTTCTGTCATGGAAATGAAGAAAAATTAACTGATATTTCCTTAGAGATATCTGAATGTGTTGTCCATGGATTGGAATTTTCGATTAATAAAATTTTATTAACTAATGATAATATTACTACCGACAAGAAAATATTATCATGTTTTCGATGTCAGAAAACATTTGGAAGATTAGGTTCGTAAAATTTTTTTTATTAATTGTGGATATTTTCTCGTTTTATTAAAAATAAACAAGCTTCTCATTCACACTGAAATATAATATTAAATTTTGTCAGATACAATGGCAAACAATCAACTGAAATTGTACAGTACGGAATTGTTGGCGCGTTTACCAAAGTATGATGTCGATGGTGATATAGTCGATGAGGAGAATGCTGTGCTGTGTGCCAGTGGGGTTGAGATCTGCCATTTGATAGTGAGTGAAATAACAAGCCAAGAAGCCACCCGGGTGTTATTGATAGGAATACACGAGAACAAATTGATAAATGTTGCGCTATTATGGAATTTACAGCAGATCTTCTCAGCTTACCGTGGCAAAATCGGTTTCGGTTCAATGGGATCAGATCAAAACATTGAACGAGAAAACCGTTACAGATTGCTCTGCCTGCCAAACCGAGATGACAATTTCCAGGCCCAATTGGATACGTGGAATCGTGACATGCAGGTTTATCACGTGCTTGCTCCTCACGAGGCCTGTATGTCATTTGTGAACGCCCTTCTCGACTCCCGATCCGAGGGAGCTTCATTGGATGGTTTTATTGTATGTCGATTTCTCTCTGTTTATCATTAATTCCATTTTTTGTTTCCTTTTCAGCCTTGTTCCGTTTGCCTCGATGGTTGCTGTTGATTTCTTTGAAAATTTTGAAAAAAATATAATTTTTATTTATTTACTTTGTTTTTAATTAATATAACTTTATAAATATTGATTTGTCACTGCAAATAGTGAATTGGAAACTTTTTATAATCGATTTTCACTTGCATTATTGATTTTCTCAATTGTGCTCAGCTCAGTTATTATTAATTTATTGTTAACATAACTTTATAAAGCTAATCATTTCCAACAAAATAAGTTGAAAAGTCTGTCAATATCACACGGCTGGTTTCAGATCTCTCACCGATAGAATTGAATGCTGTTAAATATAGAGATATCGGCAAGCTAATCTTGCAGTTTGTAGTTGAAATTAATACCGCCCTTCGCTAAATAGAAAATATGAAAGAGATAGAAATCCGAGACAAATTTAGTAAGACATCCTAAATTAGATTCAAGAGTCTTGTTTACGAAAGATTCGCCTCACCGTATGTGATCTGAGAATGTCATGTTTTTGCGTTAAGCTATATTTCTCTACTACTTGTTATGTTTTCAGATGATATTCGTTGAATCTTACCAGATCCGAATCATCTTCACCACAAATATCGTTTTTTATCAATTAGTTCCACAGCATACAATCAGCTTTCTCTTAGGAATATATTCTGAGCTGTATTAGTGGTCTTATATTCAGCTCGATGTGTAACTTCTGTAAAAAAACCGTTTCAATTTCTGAATCAAATAATTATTGTCTGTACTCTATATTCACACTTTTCATATTAACTTTAATTGCTAAAACATTCACTTTAGCAATTTTGATACATACTGGGCATAATTTATTACAACCATCTCTTCCTAAGATAGTCCTGTTTTTGTTTTTTTTTAATTTTTAATAATCATTAAGTATACAAAATAACCAATTAAAATCTTTTTTAAACGACACTAAATCGAAACAACGCAACATACCCCTTCGGAGTAATTAAATTTATTTTCTACATCCAAATAATAACTAATATTACATTTTTTTTATATCCAAATAATTACTAATATATTCACTTTGGTAAATACAATAATCCAACACTGTATAAAGTTAACAGGTAAATTGGACATGTATAACATTTACATTAAAATTTGGCTACAATCTAGTGCAAATAAACTGTAAGAACTCAATGTTTTAATATTAAATAGGTACAAATAATTTTTATTTATTAAACATTATAATAAAACATTTTAAAACATTATTATTTTGATATTAACTAAATAAAAATTTACAATAAAGATTAACTATAAATCAATTAGTCAATTTCAATAAAAATCATAATTTTAACGACTATCAATTTAAATTTGTTTAGCCGGGCCTATAATAATTTATTTTATTGTAACAAATACGAATATGTCTAATTCAGATATTTTAATTAATTTTTCTTCTGATGATATCGACCCAGCAAGTCTCGCCAATACAATCTTACAACAGAAAGATTTGGGAAAGTATTTAAGAGAAATCACAAATGAAATCAACAAGTAATATTCAACTATATATTAATTTTATATAAATTTAGTCTGAATGAGCAATTACAAACTCATGTCATAGCAAAACACGATGATTTAATGAGCCATGCAGTTGGAATAGAAAAACTGGAAGGAGTTTTGGAAATGATGTGCTGTAGAACTTCTAATTTAAAAAATCACGCTGACAAAATTCGAGTTAAATTAGAAGAACCGTTTAATAATCTGACATTGAGGATTCAACAGTTAGATAATATGCAAATCACATGTGAACATCTTCGAAAAATTATTAGAATAAATTGTTTAGTTAAAAGATTAAAAGGCAAAATTTTCTATTCCATATCTCTTATTGATTGTAATGCTGTATTGCTGACAAAATTAATTTTTTACAGACCATCAACGAGATCCTACTAAAGTATCGGTAGCAATTAATGAGTTGAGATACCATTTCAGCACCACCGACTGGAAAGGAATACACATTCTCGAAAAGCATTACGAATTAACAAATCTCACAGTTAACAACCTAATCGATGAAGCTTGGTCATTATTAAAGCTCGTAAAAGAAACAAACAACCAAGCCATGCTCGGAATTGCATTACAAGTGAATTCAACTGGCAAACTCATTCCGAATAATCCATATTTCTGTTTCGTCGTAGATTTTCCGCAACCTCCACATGCTGACTGACAGCGTCAACAGAATCGTATCGAATTGGCAGAATGAATTCTGTGAAAACTTGAAGAAAATCGTCAATATAAATCTGATAATTCAAAATTCATTCAAGAAAACTACAAACCAAATCAGTGGCAATAAAGGTAAATATTATGAGAATTAGAGAGATTGGATCAATATGCTAGTTTCTGTCGATTTACCGCTCACTAGTTACCATGGGAACATCATATATCGTATAAAAGCCGTTTAAAGAGTTATCGAAGTCCTCCTTCCTCATAAATGACTTATTGGTCATTTGATTGGTTGTTACAGCATGCGTTCATAAATGAACAATTAATAACTTCACCTAAAATTGTGAATCGTACGCCACTTGAAATGATATCTATATATAAATTGAATATTTGCCACAATTTGCATAATGATTATACAATGAAGGATCTATTGAAACATAAATACAGAGTATTTTACTTTCTCCATATGGCAATGGGAACCGTGGTCGAAAGTTGCAGTTACCTTTGAAAATATCAAAATGTCATAGAGAATTGAACGTGATAACATTATCAATATAATTATTATCAACTAATCTTTAATTATTTTAAATCAATACAAAAATTAAATGAATCGGATAAGTTTATTTATTATATTTATTATTATTATTATTATTGTTATTATTATTATTATTATTATTATTATTATTATTATTAATTATTATTATTATTATATTTATTATTATTATTATAATTAATTATAATAATTATTTATTAATTATTATTATGTTTATTATTAATATTATTATTAATTATTATTAATAATATAATTAATATTATTATATTTATTATTATTAATATTATTATATTTATTATTATTAATATTTTTATTATTATTATTATTATTATTATAAGGACTTTTTCACCTATGATTTCTTTTCCTTTTATTTTCTACAAAATTTTACTATGAATCAGATTTATTTAAGGAATTCACCTGAAAAAGGCTGTGCTGAAAATTTTGTAGAAAATATAATGTCTTTTATAAATATTATTATTATTATTATTTATTATTAATTATTATTATAATTATTAATATTAATATATTTATTATTTTTTAATAAATATATATTATTATTATTATTATTATTATTATTATTATTATTTTAATTTGAATTATATATATTGCAATAATAACATTTATTAAAATTTACAAGCTCTATTTGCTATATTTCATTACACAATTCAATTATAATGAATAACATAAGTAATTCATAAATGCAATTATTTCGATAGAAAATTCGTTTCTCTATCTTTTAATTTCATTAAAATTACGGATAATTTTGAGATTTTAATTAAAACCTCAGAGAATTTAACGTTGACTGTTATTTGATTTGACGATACATATGAGAGTTTTCCGCTTCAATTATACATTCTACCGGGAATCTCAATTTTTTAATTTCTACATAAGCTAACGGCAACTGACAAGAATTTAAAAAAACTTATGATAAAACAATATCTTTATAAGAATCCTAATCTAGCAGTGGCGGTAAATTTGCAGTGGTCTTATAGATGAAATCAAGTGGGAAACTATTTTCATTATAATTTACTTATTATAATCTCCTACTACCAGATAAGCTCATTTTTTGCATTTCTAATATCAGAATATATATCTGTTACGTGATGCCTATTAATATCAATCACGCTCCGTTAAAACCATTTATAAAATGCATTAATCCAACCGTACCATGTAAAACCTTTCAATGTAATATATGCGATGATTAAAATTGTATTCAGGAATAATATTATAAAGGTTTAATTGTCTAGTATATCTACTGTACACAGGATTTTATTACAATTCAAATGAACCACAATGAGAATTAGATAAATATAAATAAGACGTGCCCACTAAATAAATTCACAAAAAAACTTGAAAACTGAATTTTTATTTTACCAGTGACCAGTTTTACACCCAAGATTAAAAAATTTAGTTTGGCTCCTTTCCAGAGCACTGCACGATTTTTAGTTTGAAGTGAAGAAATAAATTATGAAAGTATATTGATTGGAACTCTTTTATCTTTTTTCTTATGCGTCGTTATAGTTGAGCTTCATATTCGGCTGTCCACTCATTCTCATACTCTTTTACTTTGAGACGAGCCTAGAAAAGCTAAATATGGCGGATCTGAAGAGCACATGAAGACTTCATGGCTTTTTGAACAAAATGTATACTTTTTGGTTCAAAGCTATTTTCAAGTGACTTCATACTAGACATAGAATAACTGCACAAATCAGTAAGCATCACATAAAGGAATTTATTTTTCTTGTTCTCCAAAATCCAAGTCAGTACAAGACTAATGACGTGTTATGGGATTATTTTGTTATCATTATTAAGAATTATGTATAAATAAAGATTTTAAGAATGAAGCTACTATATATTTATTAAAACTTTCCTTACATAGTGTTATATTGTCCGGTCTGTAAATATATTCTTCGTGTGCTGCGAGTTTGATGCGTAATATTTAGAGTATACCTAATAAAAATATTAGCTTATCTAAAAATATATATCCGTTTAAAGATTTTCAAAATTATGCCCTCTCTTAAGTAAGCCTATAAGACCTTTTTGAAGAAAGTTACTTTGTGTTTGGTTTGTTTTTTGATATTGTAATAAGGATTTGATTGAAAATAAAAATAAGTTTATACTCTTAATAATTTTGGTTGATGCGTAAATTATACCAAATCAAGTTGAATGATATTTTATGGTTTTATATTGTTTTTCTTTTAGTTATGTTTATTTCTTTCTCATTTATCGTTTTCACCATAAATAAGGACCATTCTTTATATTATGGATAATATCTAATTCATTTTATTGGTGATGGCTATAGGCTAGGGACTATACTTTATTAACGAAGGATATATAAATAAACTTCTCCTGATAGTAATAAAGTTTATTTAGCAAGTATCATTTAGCCACTCCAGGACGAGCGGCTGTCCCAACTGGTGAACAGGTGGCATCATTTCGAGCTTCTTTCTGGACTGCCGTTGATAAATTGGTAAATAGTGTCGAATCTAGCATGTTAAATGTTCTACTTTTATCTAAAACCCTCTATATCAAACGTGACATGATATCCCAGAAATGTCTAATTGAAACTTTGTTGGATTCCGATGAAAAAGAGGAACTTGACGAATACTGTAAAAGACTTTTCAGCGAAAGCATATCAAGTGTGTTTTTACATAAAGACTTCATTGAATTAATATAAAAACAGATACTGGCTATCAGTATCAGCTTTGGATATCTGATAAACTGAGTCAAGCATTTCGTGATGCAATTGCCTCAGACGAATCTGGTTTTCTAAAGAAAACATTGGAGAATGAGTATCCGAAATTGCTTAAACTATTTATGGATCTCAACGCAAAGCTACTGAACCACGCCGTCATTCAAAAAGATGATGTCAATCGAAATTATGTCGAACTAGATAACATGAAGTTCAATCAAAAATATTTCAAAACATTTCTGGTTGAGTTTGAGCAAGCATTTCTCTCTATATCATTGTCTAAACTATTTGACATTGTCCAATTCGCATTCAATAAGTCTGAAAAATTACCGTCTGATGATGATATCAATAATTTTGTGAAAAATATCTCGACAGAACTTACCTTAGCCTCTGTTGATTCCCATCTACTGACGCAGGTTTGCTAGTTGCTATTAAATATCTAATAATAATAATAATAATAATAATAATAATAATAATAATTAATAATATAAATATTGTAATATTAATATCAGATAAAATTTAAGATTATTATTTTATTATTTAATTGTCTGATATTTTAATTTATGCTGCTACCAAGGAATCACCGTTTAATAAAAATAATTGTTGTTTGCTATAAATTAAAATTGTATTGAAAACTGTTTTTTGACGTCAAAATTTTGTGTTTCAAAGAAAAGTTGTTTGAGATATCTGATCAAATATTTTTGAAGTTATCCTGCCTTTATATCCACAGCATAGAATGAAAAATTGCATTAAATCCAGTGGAGTTGGCTCACGCTTTTGTCCATATTGCCCAATCCATTTTCCCACTACAATTATAACATGTTATAATATTGAATAATAATACTGAATAATAATATTGAATAATAATAATACTGAATAATAATATTGAATAATAATACTGAATAATAATATTGAATAATAATATTGAATAATAACATTGAATAATAATATTTAATAATATTCAATAATAATACTGAATAATAATACTGAATAATAATATTCAATAATATTCAATAATAATATTCAATAATAATATTCAATAACAATATTCAATAATAATGTTGAATAATAATGTTGAATAATAATAATATTGAATAATAATACTGAATAATAATATTTAAATAATAAAATTAAATAATAATATTAAATAATAATATTCAATAATAATATTCAATAATAATATTGACTAATAATATTGACTAATAATATTGAATAACAATATTTAATAATAATATTCAATAATAATATTCAATAATAATACTGAATAATAATATTTAATAATACTGAATAATAATATTCAATAATAATATTCAATAATATTCAATAATAATATTCAATAACAATACTGAATAATAATATTTAATAATAAAATTGAATAATAATATTGACTAATAGTATTTAATAATAATATTGAATAACAATACCTAATAATAATATTGAATAATAATATACTGAATAATAATATTTAATATAATAATTATCATAGTAATTAATAAAAGTTAAAATAGTGTAAAATAAAAATGATCCATATTTAGAGTTGTAAAAACCTGGGTAAAATGATTGATATTATCTGCACAAAATTCGAACAGTGCATATCAACCGATAGCGAATCCAACCAAATAATTGGACCGGCAAATGCCAATCAGAAATGCAATTTCACCATTATAAATCTCATCCACAAATTCAAAAGCAACATTGAAAATTCAATTATTCGTCAATTGAGACTATCTGAGTCCAATCAATTAGTAATTAATTTTTTTCATTTTTCAGTTGAATTGAGATGATATATATTTTATTAATATGATATTTATATTAAATAGAATCCGTTACAAGGCACATCTCTCTCTTACACATATAGACCCACAGAGCTTCAATGGGGACCTGGCCAAAAATATTTCTCAGGGCCCACATATAATATTTTTTAAAAATGTTTAATTTTCTGTAATTTGGTCTTGATATTTGAATTATAACGAAAACAATTATTTTTATTTACTGATATAAATTTTATTTAATACATATTAATTTAATTTATTTTAATTATTTTAGAAATGCTTTGTGCGCTTTTGAATTAGCAAATTCTTTAATGATATTTGAAAAATCAACATTTCCCATTTTAACATTTAAAAAAATGGTATAAATAAGTACTAAATTGTTTTAAGAGTTGTCGCATGGTATTATATACACAAAGTACACAAAAAATAGTATAAATAAGCACGTATTAATTTTTTTCAGAAATGTCGTAATCCTATGGTTATTTATAATTCGGATTATTTTTTAATACTTTACAATTTTAAAATTTTTTAAAGAAGCCTAATAAGCTATTTATGACATGAAATATTTTCCTTCGTTTAAAAATTAAAACTTTTATCCTGAAATATTTTGAAATTGGGGCCCAATTTCCACGCATATACATTCTATTAATAGTAACATGCAATAGATTTACAATTCAAATGCACAATTTACATAATTTTGTTGGGAATTTGATCCTGAATCCAACAAGCTAGAAATAATTTAAAACATGTTTCTAATTTCATGCAAAATTGAAAATTTTGAAAATCTATAACCTTTAAATAGCCAATAACCTAAAACTGATAATTTTGTAAATCAATAATTTCAAAAAACGTTTCCCGCCATCTTGTTAAAAATTTTATCCGTTGTAACAAAACTTAAATTACTTTGAAAATTACAAATTCGATCACTAAAAATTTTGAAAATCAACAATGTCTCGAAAATTTTTTTTTCGTGAAATTTGATTTTTTTTATGAATTCAAAATTTTGAATTTTTTTATCACGAGTTTCGAAATATGAAGTACTTAAATTATCCAATAAGAAGTTTTTTCGATTTTGTACTAATTTATTTGATTATAATAAATTTAAACAGCGCATTTAATATTGTAAAAATAAAGTTTTATTGAAATCCCATCATTGTTTATTTATTTAATCTAATGGAACTCAGATGTAATTCACAGGCGGTAAAATAAATGCGTTACAATAATTAAAACCATTTTCTTGGTACACCATTTCAATTATTTGATGTTCATATAATGTTGTAATATAGTAATTGATATTATATTTTTTAATAAAAATTATATCAATTTGAAAATTAAAATAAATCAGTGGTGAATATTAAAAGAAATTCTTATAATATCGATTACATCATCACAGTAGCTTAATTTACATAATGATAACAAAAACTATATGTAACATCCGTTTCTTATGCGAAGGTGATAAATTGAAATAATAAGGACAGGTTACTGAAATAATTATTTGATTGTGCAATTAATTTGTAACATCATTTTGTTCCAACATAGTTATATTTAACGGCATGAGTAAAGCAACCCGTTTGGTTTCTTTATCCATTTCAAAAATGTTCAGAGTAATCATGAGCCAGCTGAAAATAATAGACAAAATAATCATATTTATAAAGACATTGTATTTTCTACAAAATTTGACTATGAACCAGATTTTGTAGAAAATACAATATCTTATAAATAAAAATAAAAAAAGTCCTTATAACAAAATTAAAAGATATAACCAATAAAAAACTCTTCGCACGATATATTTCGACAGCATAACTATCATCTTCAGGTACACAAAACCAACTAAAAATATTATGAATTAACTTATAATTTAAACAAATTATTTTTTATATTAATTTAATTTTGTAATAAATAAACATTTAAAAAATATTCAAATACTTTTAACTAATTTTAAAATGTTATTTATATAAATATTATAATTTTTTATCTATATTATAATTTTAAAAAATTATGTAATTTATAAATTAAATTATTTTAATAATATTAAAAAAGTTTTTTTTAAAAAAAAACAATACACAAACATGATTTAACATACTTAAACTATTTAAAAACACTTAAAACATTCGTAGTCACAGCACTTTGCACATTAATCTTTGGATCATAGACCTTATCAGCAATACTTCACATATCACGCGTTCCCAATAATTATTAAAACTTTTCAACAAAATTCTAAAATCAGACATTCCTATTTAACTTTTACAGCCTGTATTCTGCTCACTAATATTGGCCAAACCCTTCAATCGACAATGCTCTAGAACTCCAGTACAGAGATGACGGGAAGTCTCTCCAATTTATGTGGCATTACACCCATTTCATGTAAATTGATAAACGAGATCAGAACAGAATCCAACCCTAGTGTTTGATTTATTAATAAACATATTGCATACCTTACACAAATTAATGAAGATCTTATACTCTAAATTTCGCACCTTTTTACTTAACTTCCTTTTATAATTTGTAAAACTTTCAGAGTACGGCAATACTAACACATATTTAGGCTCAATATCCATTTTTACTATTATTTAGAATCTAAATAGGGGTGTCCAACCCAGATAATGATCTTGCTTTGGAAAATCATTATAACTCCACTGGTCACATTTAAAGAAATCCTCATATTAAATTTAGATACACTATTTACATTTTTTAGGAGTTAAAAATTGAAATATAAATGGTCAAGACAGACTACATGCGGCCCGCGGGCCTCAGGTTGAACACCCCTGATTTAGATCAACACTCATTTGTCAAATTACACTCAGACTTTACAAAACATGGATTCTTAGGATTTTTAATCAATTTGTCAACAGTCTCTTTTATCATAAACAATAAAAATGATTTACAATACCCTTTTTTTTATCAACAACTCAACCAATTTATCAACACTTTTTACCGAATTAGCAAAAGTAGAAGATAAAGACCATGAATGATAAATCAATCCTTTCACCATATTTCTCTTATACTCAAATTCACAAAAGCTTTCTGGAGAAATATAAAGACCAGTTTCAGTTGGTTTTCTATAAATCTCTGTCTCATAATGTTGATCTTTGCGTTGAATTAACAAATCCAAAAACACAATCGATGACTTTGTCACCGTTTCACATGTGTGTAAAATGTTCTTATGTAAGCTGTTCATAAAATGCAAAAACAGCTCGACACGTTTCTGATTTTAAATACAAGAAATATAGAATCCACATACCTTTTATAAACAATGGGTTTCTCAAATTGGAAAGAAGCAATTTTCTTTTCCAAACTAGCCAAAAATATTGATGCTATCGTTGGTGCTAAAGGGGAACCCATAGCGACTCCATCTATTTGTTGATACCATTCATTATTGAAAATAAAATTGACATTTGAAGTAGCAAATTCAAGAAGTTTACGAAATGCCCTTCTATATGAAGATGACAGTTATGCTGTCGAAGAGTTTTTTATTGGCGTTATCTTTTAATAAAATTGTTGCCAAATTTATTTAATTATTTATTTATACTAAAATAATCATATTTTATAGTTTTGTAATATTGGTAGTGATTTTGTAAAACCTGTTATGTACCATATAAAAATTTATTTTTCTACTATGAACTGTCAACTTTTATATATGGACCATATCAGGTTTATTGGATCTCTCCCATTTTTCTTTAATTAATAATTCAGTGCAACAAAAATAAAATATATATTATATAACAAGTATATTAAATTGAAAAAGGTTTTGTGAGCTGCAAAAAATTATCGAATGAACCGCGGGTTGCACATTCTTGTTTAATGATAATGAAAATCGACACAAATATCCACAACAATCAAAACAATCTTGTAAATTTACTGCACTCAACCAAATATCAGACATATTCCTGTTCAAATATACATTTATTACAAATGATTCATTAAAATTATTACTTCTCCAAGATAAATATTCCATTATCATTGTGACAGTGGCCCATTTTTTATTTTTTGAACTGGCGTAATTAGTGCGTTTTTTATTGAATTTCAGCATGCACAGTAAAGTTATTTTTGATTTAAATATTACAGATTGTAAAAGAGAAACTTGATCATTGTCTGAAGTTGCAAATAACGGTAATCCAACCTTTAATGGATAATATCACAGCGACATTGGAGGAGATAATTACCACTGTGCATTCGGAGAGCTTTTGCTTGTCTAACATAGAAACTGAATCCTCACTGATGATGTGTGAGTTGGATGTAATCTCCATTTATTTTGTTTCTATTCACATTTTTTGTTCCCACAAATCAGGGCTTCATAAAGCGCACTCGAGTTCAATATTTTGATGAAATAAATGATGAAGATCTTTTAATATCATTTCTGAAGGAAATCATCAACCAGATAACAGAAATATATCTCATTCATTTAACTTTGATTAGACCTACTAATGATTTTGGATCACAAAAATTAGTACTGGATATAGAACAATTCGAAATTGCTATGCAGCATTTTTGTATTCGAAATCTCTCTGTTTCTAATTTTATGGATAATGCAATCTATCGAAAACTGCGAGGTTTGAAATCAGTTCTGCTACAACCGGTTCCAGGGATTGTTGAAGTATGTCCTTATTTTGCTCTTTTTCAAATAATGGCTTTCTTAACCAATACTACTAAACCTAAATATTTATAACGTATACACATATTTTGTCTAAAATAAAAATATACTATAATTTATGAGCATTAAAACAAAAATTTATATTAAAATGTAATTATTTATCATAAGGACTTTTTTTGTTTTTCTCCTCTGATTTCTTTATAAGTGACATAATATTTATCAATCTTATATTGCATTCTCCATTTTCGGGATAATACTGACTTAATTTTATTTTATTTCTATATATCTATTTATTTGATAATTCAAGAATCGATTTATTTAATAATATAATTTTTATTATTAATTACATTTATAAATCCATAGATAGATTAGAGATTAAGGAAATTACTATTTGAATTTAAGAATTATCAATAATGCGAAAGAAGATATTTAATCGAAAAATGAAAATAATATTTGCTGAAAGTTAATGATATATAAAAAATATTGATCTATAGTCTGAAAAGAAATAAAGATAAGGGAAATCGAAATTTGACAAGAATAAAATATTTTAACGAAAATGAAGAAACATTTGGTCATTCTGACAAAACAGAGGTTTGGAACCAAACATATCACGTCGGTTTTTAAACACATTTTAGGGTAACTATAAACTTTATTTTTAAGCGATACAACAGTGTCCTTTATAAAATACATCCTTTTTTCAAACTTAGTCTTTTGATCACTTGAAATAGGAATTTGCATTTATCTGTTTATTCATTTGGAGAAATGTAAATACTTAATAATAATGACCTTATTAAAAAGATTGAAAAATAGTTACCATTATTAATAGGTTAATAAGTTATTTTTTAACAATTAATTAATTTTAATAATAATTGTTTATACAAATATTTAAATTTGTTTTTTATTCTTTCAATTTTCGTCTATGATGTTATATGCTCCATATATGAATGAGTACCAAGCAATTTAAAATCGTAATCCATTTTTGAATAATTAAAATTAAGGAAATAGATCAAAGGTAAAAAAAGAACTCAAAAAAAATAATAAAAATTTAGTGAAGGGTCCCTTTGAAAAGTTATAAGCAAAACACTAACTAATTAAAATTAATTTATCTCTTAATGGGAAGCCCATGCCAATGAGAAACATGAGCTGTCCGGGAAGTAAATAAAGCAAATAATGTGATTCAGATAAAGTACTCCAAGATCCTACCCAGCAAATCATATGTTTGAAAACAATTAACCAGATTTAAAATGGCAATTAATTTTGAATTTTAGGAATTATTGTGTTAATGTTCCAGACAAGGTGATTTCCAACTGGTGCGCCTGCCTTCACGTTGTTGAATGTATATCTGATAGAAAAGTGTAAACCGTGTGATAAGTTGTGAATTTGTGCTAGAAATCAATAAACGTATTCCGTGTTGAAGTTAGGTTATTTGATTTATAAAAAAAGAAACATTATGAGTCAGATATAGAACGACTTGTAAATAATAACTCAACATAAGTGGCATAAAATTTCTTATAATACACGAAAATGCATCAATTCATATGTCATTATATATAGTGATTGCAAAAAATCATATAAATTTGGATTACGATATTACTTTATTCAAAATCACCAATATCGAAATCTCGTAATTAATATCGTAATTGTAACATTTTTTATATTCAAAAGAATATTTTTAATATTTGTCTAATAAAAAACTCCTTTAAAATAGAAACAACGATTATTTAGTATATAGAAAAATATTTTATTTCATTCTATTTTCCAGTATTTTATACAAAATAATTATGGAAATTAAAAATATGATAATAAAAACACAAATCGTAATCAGTAATTCATTATTTCACGCATTCCGTTTCGTTTATTGATAAAAAATTTGCACGTAAGAAGCATAATATACTAATGGATTCATCCTTTAAACTTGACCTTATTTTTGTACAAATCGACCAGAAGCTCAACAAGTCCACTGATTAACTATGTCAAATTATAAAAATTTATTATTAAAACATACCTTTACAAATATTTTTTATTTGAATAAACAAAAACAATATCAGAAGATTTATAGATAATCAGCTGACGTGAATCCAGTGTAACCAATTTATTAAAATAACTAATGATAACTGAAAGAACAATTCACTCATTTAAATGGGAAAACACATGGGAAATGTCACTTCTATCTGATACTCATAAATATATGCAATAGGAAAATGGTATTGTTGCATTTTCCTTCCAATAATCATGATGCGAAGAAGAGAGAACACACCAGACATTCTGAAAAAAAGAAATACATACATTACTAGATCAACAGAGCGAGAGAATATTTCTAAAGGAAAAAACCAATGATGTTGAATTTGTTGTTTGAAAAATAAGTTTAAAGTATTCTTTCTAATATATTTTAGTACGTTCCCTGAAAAAAATTGAAATTTTTTATAATAGTTTCGAAGTCTATTTCAAGTGCTATTGGTTTTTGTGAAACTATTAAAACTTTGAATTTTTAAGAATTACCAAGTTATCGATAAAAAAGTGTTCAACGTGTTACCGACAAGTTATGTGCTACACCATTTATTCAGCCGTTCTCCATCAGAACTGAAATCCCCTCATATTTCAATGGGTTGGTCGGTAATGCGTTATGTTGCTTGGTTATTGAAACATCCTTCTGAGTCAGATCGTTTGAATTTCATTAAAGGTGCTCTTGATGCATATGCTAACATGGTTTGATTGATTTATGGTGCGATATTTAAATTTTATTTTCATTTTTCTTCAAGATTCGCCTGAAAGAACAGAAACATTATGCCGAAATCTACGTTCAGATGATGGCGATTCTGGAAAGTGCTTTAAAAAACAATTGATTCTTTTCAAATGACGTTTTATGTGATTTTTATTCTCAAATAAATCTTTTTGATTGTGGGTTTTTCAATATTGTTTTTTGATGTTGAATACGAATAAATTATTATTATTATTATTATTACTATTATTATTATTATTATTATTATTATTATTATTATTATTATTATTATTATTATTATTATTATTATTATTATTATTATTATTATTATTATTATTATTATTATTATTATTATTATTATTATTATTATTATTATTATTATATTATATTATTATTATTATTATTATTATTATTATTATTATTATTATTATTATTATTATTATTACTATTATTATTATTATTATTATTATTATTATTATTATTATTATTATTACTATTATTATTATTATTATTATTATTATTATTATTATTATTATTATTATTATTATTATTATTATTATTATTGTGATTATTATTATTTTATTATTATTATATTATTATTATTATTATTATTATTATTATTTTATTATTATTATTATTATTATTATATTATTATTATTATTATTATTATTATTATTATTATTATTATTATTATTATATTATTATTATTATTATTATTATTGTGATTATTATTATTGTTATTATTATTATTATTATTATTATTATCATTATTATTATTATTGTTATTATTATTATTGTTATTATTATTATTATCATTATTATTATTATTATTATCATTATTATTATTATTGTTATTATTATTATTGTGATTATTATTATTGTTATTATTATTATTATTATTATTATCATTATTATTATTATTGTTATTATTATTATTGTTATTATTATTATTATCATTATTGTTATTATTATTATTATTATTATTTTGTTATTCACTTATCTAATAATAATAATAAATAATATTAATAATAATTATTTTAAAATATTATTATTGATATTATTATTTATTATTTATTATTATTATTCTGATTATTATTATTTATTTTTATTATTATACTTAAATTTGTAAAAGATTTTTAAGTAAATTTTATAATTTTTATTTATTTTCCTTAGGTTTAATCAATAAAACCTGATTGGTTATTTTATAGTGCAATTAGATTCTTTCTAACAATTACAAACAAATCGGAAACTTGTCCCTGTATATTTATATATCACGGGAAGTATTCCAACGACTTACACCAACAAAAGAATTCTCATGAATGAAACCTATTTTTGTCAAAAGTCAAAACCGGTCGTCATTGCCTGTGTTTTTATTTCTTTTTCGATTATGGGTATTTGTGGCAACATTCTCCTTTTGACAGTAATGTTGAGACTGAAATTGAGAAAAAAATCCTTTTCCCGATTTCTGCAATTACTAGCCCTATCAGATTCAATTTGCATTGGTTTTCTTTTCCTGGAATTCCTTGAAAGCTTAAATAGTAAGTTGATTACCATATCAAATGATAACGGTTCATTCTACAAGCTGTTTATCAATGACTATTATCTTTATCGCCGTACTGACGTTCATTGTAAAATTGAACAGTTCCTCAAGCATACAATCTTTTTAATTTCTGCATCTACAAATGTTATTTTGACCATCGAACGATTTATGGTCATATTCCTTCCGTCAAATGGTAAAGCTTTGTGCACGTCCCAATCTATTACCATTGTCATTGTGACAACAGTCATAGCCAGTCTTTACATTCAGACATTTAGAATTGTTTTCACAATATCAATTGGAGGAAAGTGTTCGTTTCGTAATAAGGATCTCCTTTTTGGCTATTATGCTGATGAAATAATTGGAGGTTTGTTTATATTTTTAGTACCATCTGTAATTATTTTATTGTTCAACACAATGATTCTTGTCAAAATAGTAAGTTTTTCTCCCCATATTAAATTAATTTCTACGTCACAAGCAACCAATCCAAGTTACAATTTACACAATTACTCTCTCCAACAGACACAGCCTTTCATTCAAGGCCACACGTGTTTGAGAAACCATTTCATCGTCAAATCTTCGAAAAATTCTGATTTCGGATTGTTTGTCTGCTCAAGATGTGGAATCATGCTTCGAAGTCCGAATATTCGAATTCTCAAGAGCCGTCGACGAGCTACAATGATTCTTTTATTCATTACATTTTCCTATGTTATCAGTCACATTGGTTATTCGACTTTAACCTTCTATTTTCTCCTTAGAATACACGAAGTGACTATGTTGCCACCGAATTCAACGGAATTAAACTCACTGATTTTGGATATTTACCACTCACTGGCTCCGGCGTCTTGTTATTGGCTTGACAGTTGCATGACCTTGAAACTCATCGGTTACGGAGGCAATTTTTTCATTTATTTGCTCTTTGAAAAGTCTTTTCGAAATGAATTATTCATCATTTTTAGCCACTGGAGAAAATTAATAAATCGAAGAATTTGAGTTAAAATTTAATTCCTAAGATTTCGTTGTTATTTTCTTTGATTAAAATTTTAATTTTCTTTTATAAACAATAGTTTTTTTGTTTGAATTATTGTTTTTTAAATTTATTAAAATTAATCAAATTTTTTAATCTGAATTTGTTTATTTTTCATAAAAATAACAAAAAGATAAATATTAAAATGTTTTTATTAAATCAGTAGATAATGCATTATTTTCCCGATGCAAATAAGTTAAAGCGAATAAATATAACATTCGACATATTGAACTATTTGGTTGCGGGGAATGATTTCAGTGGACTCTCTGAAAATTGTCGAATTTCCATAAAAAATAATTTTTCTCTTTTATGAAAGTATTTTTTCGAAAATAAATGATGCAATTCTACAATTAAAAAAACAAAATAAATGGAAAAAGTTTTAATAAAAAATTAGATTTTCACAACCAAAGGTGGAAGAAAAGAGAATGGAAAAATCCGACTTCAATAGGTTTCAAATATTCCTTACTGTAGTTTTCTGTCAAGAATTTACAATAATTGTTTATAAATTACTGGTTATAAATTACACTTTCCTCCAACAATAACATCTAAAATATATTCGAAACAAAACCAAGCAAATTTTTGGTTGATTCGATTCATGGTCAACTTTACATAGCGTCGAGATTTTCTCATTCAAGCAGAATTTTCGAAGATAAGGAGAAATTGTAGCTGTTGCGGATTGAACAATCATGTTTATTGATGAGATGAATGTCTTGACTAATTTATGAGTTGTATAATGACAATGTTTAGATCCCAAATATTGATTCGTCATTTATTGGTACTTGTATTGGGTCAGTTTTTGAGATTGTTTTGCCTTGAAATTATTTCCTGTGAATCAATCGATTTATTATAAGCTTCTAGGAAACTAGGATCTCAATTTGAGACTGATGAATTTGAATGTGATGAAACTATGAAACAAGGCAGCAATTTCAACGATTGAATTTTGAAGTAAAAAATTATTGATGAATGTTTTTATGATATTTAAGAGTTGTTGGAACATTTTAAAATTTATTTTAATATTCAAACTAAAAATAGATATTTGCTATTTTTAATAACGCATCTGTAATTTAATTAAAATTGGATAAAATTAATAAAAATTAAAAGTTGTTGGCACTACACAATCTATCATAATTTTTAAACTTTCTAAAAAAGCGAAATCGGACTTTTATTATAAATTAAATTGCTCATTTTCCCGCTCTTGCATTCATAGAAACATTGAATGTAATAAAGCGTTTGAATTATTCTTAAATTGTATTTTTTATAATTAAAAATGTCCATAATAAATAACTATCGTCAGTTCAAGTAGGTGTATTTGTATGTATTTATAATTTTTTTTTATAGTAGACCTTAATTTGTGGTATATCTGTTAATAACTTATGTTAATTGTGTAGTAGATTGAAAACACACAAGTATGACAAGTCTGTAAAACAAATGGGGGTTAATGGCAGCGAATTTACGTTGAATCAACATTTTCTATTTAAAAACTAAAATTTTTAAAAAATGTTTTTATTATTTTATTTTAAATATTTTACTTCAAGAATAACATATGTTCATGTGTACACATAAAATCTTAAAAAATTTTGTTATATTAAATTAAAACTTATTATTTTTATTTAAATTATATAAAATTTAATTGAAAAATTAGAGAAAAATATAAATATTTTACAATCATAGCCCCACCTTGTTATAAACACAGAATTTGAAAATTAATCAAAATATATAATTAGATAAATGAATTATTCAGCCAAATTTTTTATATTTGATTCGTTAATTTTGAAAGTGGTCAAGTCCATTTAGGTGTTTTTTTGGAATTTTCTTCAGATATCTTTAATTAACCAACTGGTTAATAAATTTACATTATTTATAACTGCAAAACACACAAAAGTTGACTGTAAGAGTTTATCAATATTTATATACGGCCTCAGATGCAAAGAACTGTCATGGAAAATGCCTTACAAAGAACTCGTGTTTGCGAAGCTGAAATCGGGGCTATTTACGTGACATAATTTTTCATACATAATCAAAATAAAATTGTAATTTTTAAGCTTTGTAAATAAAAATAGAATTAATAAAGTACATTAATTTACAGAAAAAGATATTTTATTTAAAAATGGTAGTGACTTATGTAACACTCTGTATTTTTTAAAACGCAAATCTTTGAATATTTTGTTATAACAATAAACGTAAATTGTCCACTTTCAAAATATATGATAAAAAACATTTCAAGAGATAATTAAATATATTTTTTTATTTTATTAGCTCTGTAGTCCACAAACATAGTGCCTTGACACATAAGTGTGTCGTAATACACCTAAAAGTGTACCGCTATGAAACTTTTATTTCGACTTTTATTTGAGTAATAAAAAAAATTATTTCAAAATTTGATAATAATAACAGTTTATTTCCTCTAATTTTGCAACCGAGTGCAATTTAATTTTTCTATCGAAATTCGCTTTGAGTTTTTTCAAATTTTAGACTCTTATTTGTTTCCTGGCATATTTTTTTTAATATTTTGTGTTGCTGGGCCTTAAAGGTTTGCATACTACTGGATTAGGTGACCAAACATTTATATTTTCTTCATTATTATATTATATGTTTTTATAATGTTCATTGATGTTTTCATTTTTAATCTTGACGTTTTATTTTCCCTATTTATTGAAAAATTGCACTACTAATTATTTAAAAATTAGTTAATTAAAAAATATATAATCCATACAATTCCACATAAGAAATTTTATTAACACATTGACAGAAATTTAAAAAAATTAAATTTTGCCTAAATTTAGCTATTGAAATAAAATTTTTAAATCGATTTCTATTTTTGCATAAACAAAAGATATTTTAAGTTCAAAAGAAATTTTCAGATAATGAATAAAATATATTTTAAAATTTCTTTGCATAAAATAATTCATTGTTTGTTTAAATGAGTTATATCAAATGGATTGATAAAAATCAGTATTTTCATTCTTAAAACAATAAGTTTCTTTCCACTATATTTGAAATAGAAATCACGCCAATTTCTCTTTATATTTTTGAGTAATTTTATTTTGTTGGTGATTACAATGTATTAACAATTATAGATCTGACTCCAAACGTGTCTTATTAATAACGATATTGATAAATTCCAACGACGTAGAGCTTTATTGATTATGGTGGGTTTCTGGGTGTTGATATTTTGAAACTATACGGTTGTTACCCAGACAACCCCATACAAATTTTTTTCGCTTACCACTCGGCACCCGTTGCTAAGCAACGTTGGAACTGTGTTCCAGTGGGTGGATCGTCCGCAAAAAGTGAGCGTTATTGCTAATGCTATAATTGACCGAACGATCCCTGGGTCCAACGAGCTGCTGATAGAAGGCCTATGCTCGCTTTCGATTTTTAGGTCCCATCATTCTCCTATATCCTTCAAATGTTAATCTATACTATAATATCATTTATCATTAAGTCTATTTCCATAGTCCTTCTTATCGTTGTCCGTGTTGATGATTTTGCTATGGCCTGTAAACCCTTTGTTATGTAAGTATCCACACAGTATCTCTCTTACCCTTATCCCTGTTATAACTACAATGTTCCCTATTATTATTACTAGCATTATCATTGTTGCTATTATATGTATTATCTTTATTAATTGTTACTACTATTACATTTATTATCATTCTTATTACTAAAATTACCATTATATTTATTATTATTACTACTATTATTATTATTAATATTATTATTATCATAATTATTATCATTTTTATTATAAGTACCATGATCATTATTATTATTATCCTCATTAATATTGTCATTATTATTATTATTATTATTATTATTAATTTTATTATTATTATTATAATTATTATAATTACCATTATCATTATTATTATCAAATTTTTGTGTAGGGATTCGTCCTTATTCATCGGCTTAAAAAAATATATACTTTGCCTATATTAAAATTTAGCGGTAATCCATCCTTATTTTTCAGTTTTCGACTAAGTATTTTCCTTGAGTCGAAAAATTTTAGCAGCGTACCGCCCTTATTTTACAGTTTTATAAGGATATTATCAGTGGTGTTGTCGAGCCGCAACGCTCCGGAACGTCGTTCCGGTACTTCCTTTTTGGACAGGAACGCGTTCCGGAACTAAAGATGATTTCTGATAACAAGAATTGGCGGACGTATTAAAAAAAAAATTTTAAAAAATTGCTGATTTTTTTTTCGAATTTTTGACGAATTTTTATATGTATTATTATTACGTTTTTTAGGTCTCATTGAAACCTAAAAAAACGTCGCCGACAGGATTGTCATTGAAAATCACCCCCAATCGTTAAATTTGGGACATGAGACCGCATAGAGCGGCCGCCTACCCAGGATCGGCCCTGTCTATATAATTATATATACGCGTTCCGGTAAATAAAAATTAGCACAACACCACTGAATATTATACTAACAATTGAACAACATTCCACTTTTACTTTACTATTTTCGATAAGTATTTTAATTGATTCGGAAAATTTGAGCAGCGTTCCGCCCTTATTTTACGGTCTTATCTGGATATTCTATCAATTATTGAGCCGTATTATACTTTTACTTTGCGATTTTTGATAAGTATTTTAATTGATTCGGAAAACTTGAGCAGCGTTCCACCCTGATTTCACCGTTTTATGATAAATGTTTTAACTATTTCTGAAAATTTGCGCAGCGTTCTGCCAATATTTTTCGTCTCAATTTAACATGATTTATTTAAATTCTTATAAATTATTTAAAACATTATTTTCCATGATTTTAGTCGTTCGGATTAATCTTTTTCCGATGGCTATTCATTTTAACTGTTGCAAGGATTTCGCAATTTTCCCCGCTACCCGTTCCCTCTCTTTGTCCTATGATCTATTTATGTTCATATTATATTTAATGAGTGCCCACTGGACTACTCAGTATTAGTTAAAGATTGTATGTCGATTTAATCGAAATTAAGTGCAAGAAAGTTGAGCCAAAAGACCACTCTCAAGCTACTCTTCTTCGCTATTTAGTTCAATGATTTTACGTTTGGGTTCCTGCGTTCTCACGCCGGAACCTTCAAGGGCACGAACTATTGGTGGACTTACACCGCACTTTCACAGTTCGATAGGGTGTTTTATTTTACTATCTTGCAATATGTTTTGGCTGTGGGCCGGAAAAGGAATGAATGAAAATTATCAGATCAATTGGGTAAAAGCCTCGAATGCATGAAATAATTGTCGGAAGTTTGTAAGCATATAATAGGAATTCATAGTAGAATAATTCATAATTCATCATATATTGGGAATTCGTCGTAGCATAATTCATAATTCATCAATTATTGAAAATTCGTAGTAGCATAATTCACAATTCATAGCATTTACAGCACCGGTCTACCAATCAACAAGTTCGCAGTCATCCATGCAGTTAGCTGCAACGCACACTACTACGATCAGTCTCCAAGTGAGACTGAAAATCAATATTCCAATTAAGTTGAAAATAATACTGCAAAGTAGTTATGTTAATTTGTGAAAACACATCAGTATATATACCTATAATTTGACCGTAACCTTGCGTGTTATTTTTATTGCGATTAAACAAAATTCGACCTTGAAATTATTTGTGTTATCTAAATTAAATATTTTATTATTTTCTTAATTTAAATTGGTAATTTATTTTTAAAATTTTTAATTAAATTTATTCAGCCAAAAATATTTTATTTTTATTCATTAATTTTTACTTTTATGTAAATGGTCATTTTACGGTCAAATTCTCTTGTTATTATGTTATTTTTTATGTAGATTTCGTGCGGTTCTCGATGCATTTTATATCTATTTTATTTTACTTTTATGTTTTTTGATTTTATATTTATTTACATTCTCTCAGATTTTAAAGTGTTTAGTTTGTGTTGTATATTGTATTTAAAGTTATCTTGGTGCTGGGTTTTCGTGCTGTATTACTGATGCATTCAAACAATTTTCAAGGCCTTTTTGATCTGGCCCAACAATTATCACAATTTTATTTCCAAACTAGAGATTTTAAAAATTATTTTCTGTACTAATCTAGAATTTTTGAAGGAAACTGAACAACTAATAAATGGAATTTGATATTTTCTTCTGGCCGAATGATTTTACTTTTGTCGAAATTTTATTTGAAAGGTAACAGTATTATTTAAGTTGTAAAATTAAAATTATTTTAAATGGTTATAATTTCTAGCGAAATGAAATATCTTTGAATCTAGTCCGAAAAGTCCAAAAATAGACTGTATAGGGTAGCATTTTTTCCCTTGAATTTATCACAAAACTGTATAAATCCGGCATTGATTGAAATAGTCTAGAAATTTTTCAGTTAAGAAAAATAAAAAATTATATTAATATGTTTTTATAATTTTTTTAAAATTATTAAAACATTATAACATGAAATCAATTTTCATTTAAAACTCAGGAAACTTTGTTTCTTTTATTCTTCAATTAAAAATAAATGATGAGGAAATCTGTGAAAATGGTTTCCGACTTTTAATTTATTATTTAAATTTTTTGAAGAATTATTAAAAAATATTTTCATTGTTGATTGAATTACTAAAAATAAGTAATTAAAATACATTTAAATAATATAATTATAAAATGAAAAAATTATTAAGAAAATCATAAAAATAAATGGTTAAAGCAATAGAGTTATGAAATAAATTATGAAATAAAGGTAGGGCTGCCAGATTTTCACCACTGCAACCGGAACAAAGAATTTTTTAAATAAAAAATTAAACCATTACTTCAGCAGGTTAAGTATATAACTAAAAAATAACTTAAAATTAATAACATAAATAAGGAACTTTAAAATAAAAATATTTATTTTACATTTTAAAACGAAAATCAAAAATAAATAAATTATTTAACATAAAAAAACATAAAAACCGGGACAATCCCGGTTTTCCGGGACGTCTGATAGCCCTAGATTAAGGTGTTAAAAAGGTGAGATAAAAGTGTGTTACAATGGAAAATTAAATTTTCTATAGTTATAATTAAAATAAATGAAATTTCAAAAGAAAACAAATCAGAGATGAACCAAAAAATACATGATTTTAATAAAAGTTAAGAAAAAATATTAAAATCGGGTTTCCTATAACTTTTTTTCTTTCAAATAAACAACACACCCCACTCAAACAACCGCTTTACAATTTATTTCGACAGTCTCATTGTTTTCAAAGGCAAGTATTAATGATTAATTTAAATCCTTAATTAGTGGATTGTTTATTATCACATTACTGGTGGCCGTCTCTGAAAAGGTAATTTTTTTGAATATTAGCACAAGTTTACCAGCAGTAAGCGAATTTTCATTATCTGTCAAACATAAAGGTTTTCGATCACTTTCAAAAGAACTATGACCTTAATATTTTCTACAAAATTTGACTATGAATACCTTAAATAAATCTGATTTATAGTCAAATTTTGTAGAAAATATTATCTCACTTATAAAGAAATCAGAGTGAAACACAAAAAAAGTCCTTATAAAACTATGACCATTGAGAGTTGCATCAATGATCAAATTTGTTTTGCTCAACTGTTGACGAGAAGCTGTAAGGATAATGAATTGTAACATGGTATTTGAAAAGAGTTTTTCAAAGTCTCTCCTTATGTTTAAAAAAGTTCCTAAGTTTAATGACTGTTGTTTTTATTTCTGATCACTTTGTTGAGTACTTTGCCTTATTTTATATGTTTCTAATTTTATTAACTAATTTAGGCGTTTGAACGAACAATTTAAATAATGAATTATTTCTTCATAATCAATCTTACTGAATCACAAAAAAATAATAAAAAAAACAATTTAATTTTGAAATTAAAAAAAATTTGTTGTGATATTTTCGGATTGAGGTTCATCAGAAATATTATCTAAAGCCTAACATTCTTAGATCTTAGACATGTTTTCGTCCTTTTAAGTGATTTCCCTTTCATAATCTTAGTGTTTAATATTTTAGATAATATCCAAGAACCTCCTGCTAATTCATTAATACAAATATCTTTTCAACAATAAATGGACAAACAACAATAATAAGCATCAATGTAGCGAGAAAACAGATAAATACATTGACCATAGCCGTTAGAAATAGAAACCCGAACATTTGATAATATGTGGCTTTCCATCGTTTTGCACTCGCAAATTCAAACATTGGATGGCTTCCACAATAGTTTGGTTGGCACAATTTTATTTGCCGTCTCTCTCCAAGACAGTCAAATCCGTTACAATATCTAACTCTGATGCTTCGACGAACTAACCCACATATAGGATCACAGGTTGACCAAGGTAACCAACGACCCCAAATTGATCTTTTCAAATTACAGTTTTCTCCTGTTAATTCTGGCGGACAAATGCATCGAGTCGTTTGACCGTCTTTTGACGATACACAGTCCCCACTCTGACAAATACTTTTGGAACATAAATCTCGAAACGAAAGACAATTACTGATTGTGTAAGAATAATCTTGAGTCCAGGATTTAGAACAACTTTAAATAATGAAAATATGTTTTAAATAAAATATTCGAGCTAAACATTTAACATAATTGTAGGATTAATATTTAAAATAATCTAAAATTTAATTAATTTTCAATGACATCTGTTTTAACTGAATAAACTCTCTTATAAAACAAGTTGTCGCGTAAATCTTACTTGATTACAAATACAATAACTAAAAACAATGAAAGTTGCTGAAATTTATATATCAGACATGTGAGATAAATCTAATAGTTAATTTATATTTATTATAAATGTATATTAATATAATATATTAAATAGTATGTGTATGATTGCTGTATGTTGACATTGCTCAGAATATGAAAATGCATAATTAAAATTCTCCAAGTGTTATTTAACAAGTGTGTTTAAATAATATAGAGTTTGGAAAATCTTTCAAATCTTTTGAATATTGTTAATGAATAGAAATAAGAATTTAAGTAACCTTAATAAGCCATTTTAATGACTATTTAGGTTTTTAGTAATATGTATGTATGATGAATTTTTTGAATTTATTTCTAAAAATGTAAGCCAGATTAATTTTAAATGAAAATTTATAATATATAATTATAATATATATAGAATTGTAATTCACATTAACACTTCCACATATCAAAATTTTGTATGCATTTTTTCTATGTATTGTGTTTGTGTGTGTAAATTTATAATTTCTTCTATTTTCTCATTTCCTATAATACACCAAGAGTCATTAAATCTGATCTTTGGGAACAGTCAGAAAGAGCCTGGATTTTTTAAATGTTTAAAATTTTCTTTGTTTAACTTGGAATGTTGTTAATCTCAGTTAAATTTTTAAACTCTAAAATCTAATTTATCTTTTTGTATTATGATGGTATAGTTTAGAGTCTTTTAGACTAAAGTTTAGAGTCAATTTTAGCAAGTATTCTTGTAGTCTGAAAATTGAAAGACGGTCACAATACTTGAACAATTAAATCTAGCCATCGATGGAAAAAGTGTGGGAACCATTGCTTTAGACAATAAACTCTTGATCTAGTCATGATAAAAATAAATGAAATATGAAATTTAACCTTCTGAGAACATTATATTTCATATTTTTACTGACTGTTTCTTTAAAATTATAATTTAAAAACTCCAATTTTGTTATTATTTTCACTTGTATTTTGATTTAAATAATAAAAAATTATTTCAAAAAATTGTAGATTATTCTTTAATTGAAAATTTTTATTCATTTTTTATATTTTTGATGAATTTTTATCGAAAAATCTGCTTTAGACGAGACATTCATGTTCTATTTGATGTTTTCATTCATGTGATTATAATTAATGCTACATTTAAATCCAAAGAACTTAAATTACAAAAATTATTTGCTTTAAATTTATGAAAAAAATGATTTGATTTCTCTATTTGACAAATTAATTTAATTTTTGATTCTTTAATTTTTTAAATTTTATTTATTGTGATATATATTTTTATAATTAAATTATTAAATTATTGAATTTTGATCGCTTGCTAAGTATATGTTGATTTATTTTCTGATAAAAATACGTCGTTTTGATTGGTTAATGTAAATTGAACTCAATTGAAGTAGAACAATTGAAATTGTTATAATAATTATTTTCGGATAACTGAAATGGAATTATTTTTGGAAAAGACACTCCAATAACAAATATTTGAGTTTTGTTATTAAAATATTGTAACTTTTATTTATTTGCTAACATTATTTGCTACTTAGATACATAGGCGCAATTCCGTCATTATATATACCTGAAATATTTAAAGGACGTAAATTAAACATAGACACTTTCATTAATTTTAGTCAGATACCGAAACAATCTGTCCTGGACAACGTGGAGTTTTCAGTTCTTATTTGAAACAACAACCTCATTACCACCATCTGTTTTGTTATGAACCGTTATTTTCCAGATTCTTCCAATTAATTTATTATATAATTGTTTCACAAAATTGTGTTTTTCCTACAATACCGTGCATTTCCCAACAAATCCATTCTTATCTTGTTCCCGTTAATTCTTTTATCACCGACCATTTTCCAGTCTTAAATTAGAAATTTATTGATTTTCTACAAACTCACGTTTTTGCATCTCTATTTCATTTGGTTAATACTCAATTTTATCTTATAATAATTTCAATTTTATAATCACAATTATTATTTAATATTTATTATTATTATTATTTATTTATTATTATTATTATTATTATTATTATTATTATTATTATTTATTATTATTATTTAATATTTATTATTATGTATTATTATTATTAATATTATTATTATTTATTATTATTATTATTATTATTATTATTATTATTATTATTTTTGAAGATTATATACCTGAAAATTTTTAGAAATGATGAAAAAAGTGATGAAAATTGTATTTAATTAAAAATATTCTATTTAATGAAAAAGATGTCGATAATATAAAAAAATGCTATTTTTCCCAATGATAACGCAACAGTTATGACTGATAAGGGTCGCTAACATTTTTAGATAAGGCTTTACAAAATCGTGTAGCAGTTAAGTGTTTAATGTTTTTTAATACACCAAGCAAAGTTGAGATAAATCACCTATAATATAAAAAGAAAATCAATAAATTTATAGCATATAAACACACCATTTCACCTTGAGGTTACTTGTAAAATAGTCAATGAGACAAACCATACACTATAGAAACAGAAAAAGTGACAGAGAAATAAAATAATGCACATTAACACAACCCATAATAAAACATGCATGCAAACTTTTAACATGTAGCCATCCGAAGTTGAAAAAAACCCCATAATAAATTAATTTATAGACATTTTTGAGATAATTTTAGAAAGAAAAATGGCGGAAAAAATTTTTAATTTAAATTTTGAGGTTTTTGCTAGAAAATTTTGAGTAAATGAGGATGTATCTTCATAAGATTTACCCTTAAAACTAAAATTAATTTAATATTTCAGATATTTCTGTCGAAAAAAGCAAAACCAGAAATCCGAAAAAAAGCATAAATTTATAAATTATATTGGTAAGTTTTAAAAAATAATCATAAACCAAATTATTTTGTGTACATAATCGATGATTTCCTTCAAAATTTGTATAAAAAATATAATTATTTAATGCAATTAATAATTTTTATAACTTCAAAAATAATTTAACTCATATTTTTTGAATAATATCCGAAAAAAATACATATTTTTGGAGATTTCCTAAAATAATTTCCTAAATATTATTTATAATAATATATATGAAATAGTTGATCAAAGTTATATTTAAGAGCTTGAATTATGATCATATTTCCTTATGAAATCATAATTCAACTCTTAAAATTTTTTAACTTTAAGTTAAAAATATAACTATATATAACTATATAAAAAATAACTTACTTAGCAGCCATTTAAAAAATGGATGAAATGCATTTATTTTTTCACAAAATAAATCCTGACAAGTTGATCTATGTATCAACTTGAATTATAAAGGAATTTATCTCAATGGGGCTTGGTGTATCGCAGAAATGTCATATCTTACATGCACTCAAACTGATCTGTCCCAGGGATACCTATACACATATTTCCTTGTCCTGTGTTACAGTACATATTTCCAGACATTTCAGTATGGCTTGATGTTTCAATACACGGATCTCTCAGCACTGAACATCTGCCTCCCATATAAGATACCTTAAATACCATAATATATGCTGATTAAATCTAAGAAACATTACTTTACATTCACAGCGGCTTTCCATTTTATCCGGAATATAAACACATCGAAACGTTCCTTTAGGATAACATATATTTTCTGAGAGACATAAGTCAAATGGCTCACAAGTTTTAGTTGAACTTTTCCAAATAAATCCCTCCTTACACTTACATCGAAAATCCGTATCAAACAGCCCTTGATTTTCCTGAAAGCACATTTCTGTAATGACATTTGGCACACTTGCACATGGGCTACGTTTGCAAGGATCAGGACAAATAGGATCATCCATTCCTCTTTCTCTGATAATAGTACAGATCATGTAAATGTATGAGGCGCTAACTTCATCGTTGAGAGTGACTTTGTTAGGGAATTCTGAGTTGTCGCTCGGTTGATAATATGTACTGCAAATAAACCACAGGAAAAATAATTGCCAAGATGCCATAATATCTTTGCTAATGATAATTTTTGTCATCTCTGCTCTGAAAATCTCATTCCGAGTCCACAAGTACATTAGCAAGTTGTCTTCGTCCTTTATACTTTCGAGCAGCTTGGCTTTGAAATCTATCAAAGCGGTAATGTTTTTTAATCGGTACTCCCCATAGACTTCCATTACAGAATTCTGGAAGTATACCAAAATTTCGTAGGCTTTAAAATCCAATTTCTGAGAGAAAAAATGGAATTGGTAATCTTGCAAAAACCCATAATCAGATCCCCTAACACCAAAATGAAGCATTCCTTGAAAATGTACGAAATGTGGATATAAAAACTGGATTAATTCTGGCTTTTGAGGAGCAACTATGTCTAATTCGACTTCTTCGACTAATCGTACGACTTTGACAAATATTATATTAATTATTATACATATTATCAAAACATCCATTTATTAACCATTCATAATCAATTCTATTTTGAAAAAATAAATCATTTTAAATTCATTTTTTTATTTTAAATTAATTAATTAATTAATTAAAAAATAAATATTAAGTTTAGGAATAATAATAATAATAATAATAATAATAATAATAATAATAATAATATGGTGAATTCCATCATCTTTTTAATTAATTTATTAATTAGGCCCACGAGGTAGCTGAGACATCGCAGCTGTGGACAGACCCCGGTCAACAGATCCAATTGTGGTTTTTTATTGAATTGATTCAGATGGGCTGAGGTTGCTTGACTGAGGATGAGAACGTTCGCGTTAGAGCTTGTCCAGGTCTTTCCATTTAACTGTTCACTATGACCTGAACCTAACGCTGTCATCAAATATCCCAAAACTAGACCATCAAACAGAAAGTTATGATATTCATCCATAGCACATTCTTGAACATTTGTACGGATTTTATCAAGTGCAGTTTTAATACGACTTGGAACTGTAGCATTTAACATATCCATCCAACGAAGAGTTTTTCCTGCTTCACTTTTATCGAATTGTGCAGCTTGAGGAGAAACAATATGAGACATAATTCCAACTTGTGATTTAAGAGTAGACAAAGCTTCTCGAGTTGTGGTAGCCTCTTTGGCTAGATGAGTCACAACTCTACACGAAACATCGTATTGATAAAGAGCGTGAGACAATTCGCATTTAAGACCCTGGTTCTCTTGTTTCATAATAAATTGTTGAAGCATCAAAGCATCCCATTCATCCTGAAAAGATTTCAATAAGGCTGTGTTGGGTTTTGGATTATTTCAAGTCGGTTCTCTCTGACTCCTGGTGTTCTTTAAATTAAAACAATGAACGACCCAACGTATATTGAAACAACAGGTTCACAATTTATTATCACGCTACAATGACCAATCAAAGTTTATACGATTCTCTGCTCGGCGTTGATGCTTTGCAAACAAACAATATTCACCTTTTGATCCTTTAGTTCTGTTGACTCTCGTTTTCCTCGGTTTCTGTTTGGTTTGATCCCTTTTCGCCTTTCCGTATTCTTAATTCTATTTCTTCTTTTCCCTACTTCCCTAATTCGTTTATCACTTTTCCTACAGTCTGATTCTTCGAACCCTAGCTGAGGCAGAATGCCGATTTTCTCTGATTTTCCTTTGCTTATATACTCCTCGAAATCAGGATGACAAATGGTTATTGCCGAGCCAATCTTTCGTTTGACATTTTCTCCTACGTGTTTGCTTCGGCTGTCATCCATAATGGTCCAACGAATCCAGATAATTAATGGCCCTACCGGTCTTCCTACGCGCGCTATCTTCTCCTTACTCTTTTCCCATTAATCATTGTGTCAAGCTAATGGGCCCAAATCTTCCTTTTGTTTGCCTTTCTTCTTGTTTACCCAGCTCGGGTTTCCTTCATCTCTCGGGTTCTCCATTGGCTCGGGTTTCCCATTAGCTCGGGTTTTCCATTAGCCAATTAATTAATTAATTAACGTTTTCTGTTTTCATACATTTGAATGTTTTTCAACCCTTTCTAACCCTTTTCTGATAAATCCCTAACCGTCATCTTGTTGACCATTAGCTAATCTATAACTGTCCCGTTTTTCCCATTCGATTTCGATGATTTTTCCATTTATTGATTTTTCTCGGATTTCCGGATTCTCGCCTTTCGTAATTGCTTTTTGCATTTTCTAATACTGTTTCCATCGCACTTTCCTTTACTATTAATTCTGTGCACGATCCCGCTTTTATTTGCCTTTTTTCTTCTCTTACTTTCCATTTGAATTATTATCCTAAATTTTATTTAAATTTTTAATTTTAATTTACAGACCTCAACAGCTGGAATGGATGTAAAACTTGGCATTAGAACTCTAATTTCAACCAATTCATCTCGAGAAAACTGTACCCCAGTGACTGGATTTAAATCACTGGTTGTTAAGTATTCATCAATTAATCTTCTTTCATAAGCATGCCCTGAAAATCTATTAAGAACTGGAACTTCAGGAACTTCATTAGAAATCGAACATATCAATAACATTTTAAAAATATTTAAACGCTTTTGAAAAAATCCTTTATTTAGATACAAAATACTTTCCAATTACCAATTCAATTTTCTACCGTTTACATTAAAATTTTAAACAAACCATTTTAAAAACCCAAAAATTACAAAAAATTACAAATTCCAAAAGAAAACAATTAAAGCGTTTTCTAATCTTCTTCATCCACTTTAACCATAAATTCTGTTTTTGTTTTTCTGTCATTAATTTTGATTTTAATTTTAATTATTGTTGTTACTTGGAGAAAAGACTCAAATTTTGAATCCATTCTCCAAGTTACCAAACAACATGGGGCGAAGGGAACAGACTAACCAAATTCTCAATAATAATAATAATAATAATAATAATAATAATAATAATAATAATAATAATAATAATAATAATAATAATAATAATAATAATAATAATAATAATAATAATTGATTCCATCAAAAAATTTTTTAATTTAAAAAAATTAACCAAATATTTCTAAGTAGGAAGAACCGCAATTATATTTGCTACAAAATAATAATTAAATGAATTCTAAGATGAAGAGTAAAGGAAAAGAAGTATTTACAAAAAGTTACATTTAATAATATTGATCATTTGGGCTCTGTAAGTCCGAGATGCCAATTAATAATAAAATATCCCTGGAATCAGTAAATAATTTTCTGTGATTTAATTGGCATCATAATTTTTTATTGTGAAGTCAAAATGGGAAATTAATCTTTTACAACCTAATCCATAGTAAACGCAAAAAAATTGGGAGCTGTTTTGTAATGTAAAAATATGAAAAACTAAAAATGTTAAATTTTAGTAAAACTTAAAAATTCAAAGTGAAATTTAAAATTGCGGCACCGGAAAAAGATCTGACAAAAAAGAAATCAAAATAACAAAGTTTTTTAAATCGTAAAGATCAGAATATCGACATAGACTTTTAAATAGAATATTGAACAAGGAGATTATTAGAAGAAAATTACGCAGTGAAAATTATAGCAATCTACCAGAATCCGACAAAAGAGGTGATAAAATATACTGAAGTAGACGAGTCAGCTGAAATCTTGGAGCTTCGATGTAGTTATCCCCCTAACAAAAAAATTTTATCTTTATAATTTGATGAGATTAATACGGAACAAGTATAAACTAGGAAATTAAAAGGATTTATAGCTAATAAGTAACTTTTTTGAATATTATTTATTTTTATAAATTTTATTTTAAATTTTTTTATTTTTTTTTATTTTTATATATTTATAATGTTTTAGTGGCAAGATGGCCAAGGCAGAGAAGCGTAAGATATAATTTTTAGTTACTAAAAAATTAATAGAATTCAATATTTCTTAATAATAAAATGAAAGTCTTAAATATTCATTGTTTTTTGTGGGGGGGGAGATAACTGCATAAGTGCCAATTCATTTTATATTTAATTATTGTTTATAAACTTGTGTTTTTATAAGATTTCTTCTCAAATTGAATTTGAAAAATATCTAAATTTGTTGCAAACGAATATCTAAATAAATATACAATTTAAACAAATATAATTAAATTTTCAAAAATTGACAATTACAACCCCATCTTATTTATCCTCATGAAAAGGCATTATTAACAATTATTTTTAAATAAAGCTCTCAAATGAATTTTTGGATCAAGCCCATGCAATGACTTTTTTTCTAAATTTTTTAAACTTTTTTTGGAGCACCTTTTGGTCAATTTTAAAATAAAATGTTTAATTGTATTTATTATATAAATTAATTTAAATTTTTTGTAAAATGTCTTTATTTATCAATAATATTTGTTAGTCAAAAGATTAAAGTATTAATATTTATTAATTAAGCACTCGTCACCACTTTATCCCAGTCTTCCCATTTTTAATCGTTGATGTTAATTCTTTCATTGATTTGAATGCTCTTTCTATTAATCCATTTGATTGAGGATAATATGGTGACGATTCTGTTTTCATAACTTTTAAAATCTTATTAATAATTCTGATTGGAAATTTTTTCCATTATAGGAGTGAATTCTTCCTGGTACTCCAAATCGACTAATCCATGTTATCTATAGTTCACTCGCTATTTTATCTGCAGTTACTTATTGCATTGGAATGAACGAAACCTATTTTGAAAAATTATCTATCATTCCAAAGATATATCGGTTTCCTATCTTTTTTTCAGGACATGGTCCCGTAATATAAATGCTTCTAATTTCAAATGGCTCCATCGCAACAATTGATTGCAATTTTGCTCGTTGTTTCGCATTAGTTCTTTTATTAAATTGGCATTACTCACATTTTTGAATCAGTTTCGTTACTTCTTTTGTCAAATTTAGCCAATAAAATTTATTTTTTATTGACATTTCCGTTTTTTCAACTTCAATATGAGTTACCTTTTCATGAATCATTTGGACTAAAAATTCTGTGTTACTTTTTGATACAACATATCCACAGACATTATTTTTAAAATAATATAATGTATTGTTTAGCATCTATAACTCTTTTCTTTTCTTCCATAATTTGTTAAAATTTTCATCGCTGCTTCTTTCTTGTGACATGCCATGTTTATTTTTATTATTATTATTATTATTATTATTATTATTATTATTATTATTATTATTATTATTATTATTATTATTATTATTATTATTATTATTATTATTATTATTATTATTATTATTATTTTGTATTATTATAATATTTAGACAATAAATAATTAAGAAGACATGACCATTTCTTTCGCACATGGCTTAATGAGTGTCTCTCCAATTGTATGAGCTTCACCATTAAGTGCAATGCGATAACCGGGTAAAATGCCTCTGTTGCATTTTCATTTTCAGTTTTAGCCATTGTAATCATTTGAAGTTTAGACTTTTTTAGGGAGTCACGTTGTCTCTTAAAAAAATGTATGTCTTTTATTTAATAATCAGTGTGCATCGTTTCGAGGTGCTTATGGAGTTTTGCTGGAGCCAAAGAACTGTTTGCGAGTATTTTATGACATAAAGCACACATTGCATCAGGAGCATCTGAATTGCCAGTAGATGTAAATCCCAAATTTAAATAATTTTCATCGTACTTCTGGTTTTTCGTAGATGACACTTGTTCTTTAATATTAGATTTTGAAGGAACCACAGCTTTTGGATCATTTTCATTTTCAATGATATACGTATCACTAGAAGTAAGCCTTCCTTTTGTTGAAGTTCCTGCTTTCAACCAGAAATCCATTGGAAGTTTTTGAATAATATTTAAATTCTGAAATAAGAACAAATTTTTGACATTGTAAGCAATCAGACTAAATTAATTAATTGATTTCCAAATGTAGATTCATAGAATATTAGCACAAGTTTACCAGCAGTAAGCGAATTTTCATTATCTGTCAAACATAAAGGTTTTCGATCACTTTCAAAAGAACTATGACCTTAATATTTTCTACAAAATTTGACTATGAATACCTTAAATAAATCTGATTTATAGTCAAATTTTGTAGAAAATATTATCTCACTTATAAAGAAATCAGAGTTGAAACACAAAAAAAGTCCTTATAAAACTATGACCATTGAGAGCTGCATCAATGATCAAATTTGTTTTGCTCAACTGTTGACGAGAAGCTGTAAGGATAATGAATTGTAACATGGTATTTGAAAAGAGTTTTTCAAAGTCTCTCCTTATGTTTAAAAAGTTCCTAAGTTTAATGACTGTTGTTTTTATTTCTAATCACTTTGTTGAGTACTTTGCCTTATTTTATGTTTCTAATTTTATTAACTAATTTAGGCGTTTGAACGAACAATTTAAATAATGAATTATTTCTTCATAATCAATCTTACTGAATCACAAAAAAATAATAAAAAAAACAATTTAATTTTGAAATTAAAAAAAATTTGTTGTGATATTTTCGGATTGAGGTTCATCAGAAATATTATCTAAAGCCTAAAATTCTTAGATCTTAGACATTTGAAGACTGCTCCCATATTTTCGTCCTTTCAAGTGATTTCTCTTTCATAATCTTAGTGTTTAATATTTTAGATAATATCGAAGAACAAATTTTTGACATTGTAAGCAATCAGACTAAATTAATTAATTGATTTCCAAATGTAGATTCATATACATATATGTATTATATATGAAGTTTGGGTTCTCCTTTAGACGTTCGATATTTGATTGATAAGGATTATTTTCCACAACTAATTTCACACGATTTTTTCACCAACATTTATGGCACCATGCGCACCATCTACTAATTTCTAACAAACATGTAGTAAGACTGATTGATTTTTACATTATTTGGAAAAAAATATGGTTGAAACACGTGCAAATCCGTTATCCCGTTGTTTTTGTTTCCACATCGCACAGATGTTCATATTATTGACTCTTATCGCAGTAATAAATTTCAAAGATTTTTTTAGGATGTAAAATGAAGATTTACTGCAATAATAGCATTAGCGGCTCTTTTCAACTTCCATAAAGCTTAGTCTCACTACCTGGAAGGGTCTAGTACCTAACTTAAGAACTATTGTGAAATATTTTTACAAATAATAATTTCTTGTGAATAATATCAGTGGTGTTAAAATATGAATATGTGTATATTATATTAAATTAAATTAAATTCTTCCGACAAATTGTCGAGGAACCGCTATTCAGGTTTAGAGGAACACTAGTGTTCCGCAGAACACATTTTTGGAAACCCTGCCTTATGCCGATAAAACATTACGGGAATAATCCTGGTATCACATCAAAGTACTGATAAACATCACAGATTCTGATGTTCACTTCAAAAAAAACACACCCACTAGGTTTAATAATCGACCCTTTATCACATCTAATGCGGTTCGATAATTTTTTAGCATTATTGTATCCTCTGCTGTCATTAATTCGTTAGCTAGTTCTTCACTTATCACATTTATGTTCTGTGCCAGTATCAAACAGAATTTTCACATTTTCATTTTCGACTTTACATTCGACTAATGGGTTATTTTTAGCTTTTCCGGTATCCTTTGTGTTTTATTTAGACCTGGAACCTTGTCCGTTGATAAACTGGACATATTTATCTTCCAAATTTAACTTTCGTTCTATGTTCAGATCTTTACGTAACCCGTCATTTGTCATCATGTTACAGTCTGCTTCGCTCAATGATTTAACACTCTCTTCGCTTATGTTTCTATTACAAAAACGCTGCAAATGTGATCCACCACAGTTAAAACATTTTAAATATTTGCAGAATCGAGCAATATGACCTTTATCTCTACAATTATGGTATATTACATCAAATTTACTATTATTTGGATAATTTTTATTAAAATCATCTTTTTTTATAATTAACCTTATTTAGTCTGCTAATTTCTGCTTTGAGCTTTTCGACCAGATCATTGGTTACTTCAATCTTATTTAGAATTTGGAAACCCAAATCTTCAAATTCTTAAGTTTATTGTTTGTCAATATCCACTTCTGAGTTTACAAGCGAGGCTGCTTTTTCTATAGTTTTTGGTTTCAACTGTGCCAGTCCAAACCGATATCCTTAATTGGCCAGTCTTCTGATAAAAACAACTGTCGAAATTGAAGTTTTATCTGCAATTTCTAATTTTGACACTTCAATTTTTACACGACGAGACAAATATTTTATTGATACACCTCTCTCTTGGAAAAGCTGAAATAATTTCAGAAATGGCAATAGCGCCGACTTCTTCACTTTATAATTTTCTTGCAATTTCTCTAGAATAAAATTAAATTCTTCTTAGTAATCACTATCTGAGGACAATTTGAATTTAATTTTTTCATCGATATATAATTCAATAAAAACTGTTCTTCAAGTGATTGTGGAATATTTAAAACTTCCACGTAATTCTTCATATATTTGACGAATTTGTCGACATCTTGACCATTGAAAATATCCGGATCTTTATAGATCAATTTTACAAGTTCCAAACTATTTAGTGACACCATATGAAATTATAACATTAAAGTAGTAATATTTATTAAATAAAAATGCGCCTTCAGCTCAATATTCAAAAAACTATATTATTGTCAAATAATATCACAAGTTATTCATTTATTTTGTGGTTTAAATTTAGTTATTTAGAAATATTTTTTATACAATGTAAGTTTGTCAGAACCCGACAGAGCCACCCATTTGCAGTGAATAAACTCGTCGTTAATACAGATTGGTAGAAATATTATTGGTTTTCACCAATAATGCTATCACGCTAAATATAATGAGTTTATTTGTGCAGCGATTCCATTTATTGAAAGTTTATATGGATATGTTGCTGTGATGTATTTATGTGTTCCGTTTATTTTTTCTATCACTTTCTTTCTATATTCATTGCAAGATCAATATTCAATACATAGGTAAGCCTGTGTGTTTTTATAATATAAACTGATTGATTTTATATTTTTATAATAGATTTCTTTTAATGATTGAAAATGGATGTATTACACCAAGCGAAGTTGAGATAAATTCCGCTATAATACAAGTTGAAACATAAATCAACTTATCGGAATTTATTTTTTGAAAAAATTTAATGGATTTCAGCCATTTCTGAAATGGCTGCAAAGTAAATTATTTTTTATAGTTTTAAGTTTAAAGTTATAAATTTCTATAAGTTGAATTATGATTTTATAAGGAAATTAAATCATTATTTTAACTTATAATTATAACTTTTGATCTACAAGCTCATGCATATTATTATTGTTGGGCCAGAACACAGACGGCCTTGAAAATGTTTAAATGAATCGGTAATACACACGCAAACACAACATGAAGATTTAAACTCAAACCTATTAAAACACCAATTAACCCTACTAAAATGCGAGAAAGAGAACAATTAAATATAAAATTATAAAACACCAAAATAAATTAAATAATAACAAAGTGCAACAAGATCCGCACGAAATAAACATAACATGAAAACCCAACAATTTGACCGAAATGTGACAATTTATCAAAAAATGTGAAATTCCATAAAAATGGAATAAAAATCAAAAAATTTGAATTAGAAATAATTCAATTAAAAATGCAAAGGAAAAATTGTCAAATAAAATTTCAAAATAATAAAATTAAGAATAGAATATACTAGAAAATCACAAGGTCAAATTTTGTTTTACTAAATCAAAAATAACACGCAAGGTTAGGGTCGTACAATAGGTATATATACCGATTCATTTCTACACAATTTTAATCGGTTTTTAACCTGAATCAGTTTTACGAACTTGAAAAGCGATTTTAACTTGAAGCGATTTTAGCCAGTTTTTTCCAAAGAGTGATTATAATGTGAGTGAGAACTTTTGCGATGCTCTCTCCACGTCGTATCCTTGCAACCTCGAATGGCTATGCTTGGATTTCGGCGTGGGGAGAGGGAATTATGACATATTATGTATACAAATTATTGAATTACAATGTATTACGCGGTAAAATATATCTTTATGACAAAAAATTTGTTTGTTTGCTGTCGAAATTTTTCCGGCCCACAGCCGAAACATACTACAAGTCATTAAAATCGAACATACAATTCGAATTGTGTAAGTGCGTGTACTATCGCCAATAATTCGTGCCCGTGAAGGCTCCGGCGTGAGAACGCATGAGCTGAAACGTCAATATTATTCCGTATAGGGGAAAGGGGGTGAAGGGGAAATAGTCTTTTGGCTGTTTCGTCGGCACTCATTTCCCATAAACTCGACCTAAAATTACTTTTCACATACGGCTAAAAATCAAAACACCGAGTAGTCCAGTGGGCACTCGTAACTATAATATCAAAACAATGCGCTTAGGATCAAAATGAAGGACGGTGACGGGATTTCAAATAATAAAATCGTTGCTATGATATAGATGAAAAGTTATTTAAACTCATTAAGCGGACTAAAACGAGATAAAGAATCTTCCAAATTCTACCAAACTAAAATGCTATGTTCAAAACGTAAAGATCTGCGCTAAAAAAGCAATTAATGAAGTTAGATACTAAGTTCATAGTATAAAGTAGTTCTACTGGAACCAGTAAACAAACGCTCTACAATCTAAATAATTTCCTAAAGAATTAATAATTAAAAGTAACTGAAAATATATAGAAGTTAAATAAACCAAAACCTCGAAATACTATGACTAGAATATAAAGTTTTGTTAATTTAGCAAGGAAGTAGTTAAATAAATCTCGGGATGATATGGCCCTAAACGTAGATCAGACAGACTTCGTCAGCGCTAAAATCTGGGATCGACGACAATTAAAAATAACAATGTAAAAATCTATAGGAAATTAGTAACCGAATTAACCGGATCGAAAACAATCATCTAAAATCAACGTTTCCGAATTGTCGTCTACTAAGTAAAACTAGATCTATAAAATATAATATTCATCAAAAGATAACTCTAAATTACATAAATTTAATAAAATGTAATATTCGTCAACAGGAAATACCAAGTTATATAAACTTTAGATACATAATGTATATCAAAGGAAAACACCATGCTACAGAAATTTTTCCAAACGAAAATAAATTCACTAAATAAATAAAGCATAAAACAAAAATTCCCGTTGAATTGAATAAGTTCCTAGGCATTCATAGAACTGATTACATCAAATAAGTCCACGTAATATAAATAAAAGGAAAATTGTAGATCACAATAATTTTAATTGGAGACCACTCATCGCAAGTATTCACGAGTACCATTGGCAAGAGGCCTTGTAACAAGCAATAGTTGAATCCATCTGACATAAATCGTCCAGTTTTTATAACATCCAGTTCCGAACATACCCCGACATCATAATGAGGAGGCATCAAACACCCGTTCAACAAGTCAGGAAGACCCAGACTCCATTATCAATAACTAGTGACAGATAATAATATATATATGGAAACTATAGTAAATAACTTACGGCATGGGCCAAGATCTGTAACCAACACTTCCGTGGAACAAAATAGATCCCTATAATTGAGAAAGATTCGCGCCGTTAGATTTTAGCTTTTGTCGGTAGTCAGTTTTGTAACCCAACCGAATTCCAATTCTATAAATAAGAACACTGGATAGAGGGAAAACGTGATATTTTATGAAATATCACGACAACCAAAAAATCGATGCACAACTGCTGACAACAGGTGAGAGATAACTACCCGTCATAAAGGGAGTGTGTGCAGGTCACGAATGTCTACTCTAGTAGGCACACACTCCGGTATAAAATTCGCCATCGATAAGAAATCATTCATTTCAACTTACTATCAATATGTCTGGCAAAGCTGATCAATCTTCAAGTTACCGCCACGGGCGCTCGGAATTCAACGTCTCGAGTACCGACGAACCCTCCCATGCAAGTAAATATTAGTACTTTCATCATTTGACTTAAATGTACCTTCCGAGCCTTAGACACATGATACAATTCACGAACCTATCCCGGCACAGACTCTAACCGAATCAGGACCCGAAGATAATCTTTGTTAAAAATTAATAAATTAGTTAATTACTCAGATAATTTGTTTTTGATGCCTTGAAGAATTTGAAGAATTTTGAAGACTTTCAGAACCTCGTTTCAAAATTCAATTATGCATTGGTCACTAACAATTACAAATAGGTCGACTTCGAATAGAGCAGGTATTTAATTACGAATACTTACAGCACCCCAAATCTAAATGTATAATAACTATTGCTAATTACAAAACGACTTGGGGTAGATCGCAATTTAGAGCAACGAAGCCTGCAGAAATTTATGAATACCCTTCGGTGCTAAGATTTATTATTTATTTTTTTTTATTTTGTTTCGAATAAAATCTGTAGTATTATTTTAGACGTAAGCATTTGACAATTAATTAGTTTTATGGGAAAACCAGGTTTAGTCAGGTAGGCGCTTGAGATTCAGACTCAGTTAAGCTTGTGAGAAAATTTTTGACGCCCAAGTGACTGCTAAGATACCATGGAGCCGAATCGTCCAACCGAAGCTCCGTCTTAAATTATATTAATTCGGGTATTCATAATGTCGGAAAAAATTCCGTAGTATCACCGATGACGTGAGTAGTTAACGGACTCTGGACGACTACCAACGAGTTGTAAAATTGGAACGACCCACCGTACATAGACCCATGAGTTTGTCCCCCGACGTAGAACGACCCGTATAAGGCACATTCACCTACTCAAACCTGGAATTCACTTAGACAAATGAATAACCTGACGGATATTAATATGTAAATAATGATTTTCTTATTTCCAGAAGACTCGTGGATTGGAGCGTCCAGAGTCATAGCTCGGTTCCCCGCTCACTCGGCTGCCCGATGCAGGCATGCGATGCGGGATGCGGGATTTTCTATCTCTCCGGTCCGCAAAACCCACGGTGGCACACAAGGGTCTCCGACGAAGTGGATCTCCCATATGTAGCAATTAAAAGATAGCCCGGAAGAAATCCGGCGAGGGAGATGCGAGGACAGGCAAAGTATCTACTGGCGCGTCTCGAACGACATCAAGCCGAGACGAATTGGCAAGTAGAACAGGCTAGGCGATATCTGCAAAGGGTCAACGAAGATATTGCGGCTGGCAGGATACCCAGTACCGACGGGTATGCTCCGCCATACAATGTTTCCTACGAGTTATATGACCCCAGGCTCCAGGAGCGGATGCCCGAAATGCACGTGGTAGTCTCACGATATATCCTGCCGAAGGAGATGAGGGAGGAAGATAGAGTTACCGAAATTCGACTCGAACATTCTTACGCGAGAGAACGATACCTCAAGAGGAAAATATAGGATATTACGAACATTTTGAATGTGCATGAATTATTAATGGAATGTTTTAAACAAAGGAGTTCGTCTTCATACTTCAGTCACTTTACTAAAATTTCCACGATTTATTGCTGCTTTACCTGACCAGCTTTCCGGAATTTAAGCAATAAATAATTGTCCGAAGTCCCTTTTTAATAAATGATTAATTGCTTATAGTTGAAAAATAAATGTTATGAGATCTCATTTTTTAGAAATGAATTTTCGTCAATCACCCATTCTACAAAGGGAGTTAGACAAGGCTCAGGCAGTTAACCGAGAACTACAACAACAGCTCCTCCAACTCACCCGAGAGATCCAGCAGACCAAAGGAACCTGGATCGAGCCGAAAAAGGCGAAGATTGTCTACCAAAGAATGGAGGCAGCGAAAAAAAGGGTGGGCTAGCGAACGACAAATTTGAAAACTCAAATCAAAGGGCTAGAGACAGCACTGTCGGCGAGTCAAGAAGGGGCAGCGGTAACTTATCCGTTGGTCTTCGCCCCGTCTCAGCTGGCTTACCGAGACCAGATGCCTCCAGCAACATCCAAGGAAAGATCCAGTAAACATCGGCCAGGAAAAGCTGAGCGCGGTAAACGTCGGCGGCTCAAAGTGGCGAATGTGATCTAATTTGTGAGCATACTGTGTTATTTAATAAATGATATATTTAATAGTTCGTATTGTCATCCGACCCAACTCAATTGACAGATCCGAAGTGTGAATCTGTGGCAACCACAATAACGAAAATATACTTAGCAAAGGACCTAAAAAAATTTAAATCGAGCACAGGCCTTCTACCGGCAGCTCGTTGAACCCATGGATCATTCGGTCAATTATAGCATTAGTGATAGCGCTAACCTTTTTGCGGACGATCTACCCACTCGAACACAGTTCCAACGTTGCTTAGCAACGGGTGCCGAGTGGTAAGCGAAAGAATATTTGTATGGGGTTGTTTGGGTAACAACCATATAGTTTCAAAATATCAACACCCAGAAACCCACCATTATTAATAATGATTATGAATATTCAGGAAATGATTTATTTTATGATAACTTATTTTTCGGATATTATTCAAAAAAAGTGAGTTAAATTATTTTTGAAGTTATAAAAATTATTAATTGCATTAAATAATTATATTTTTTATACATATTTTGAAAAAAAATCTTCGATTATGTACACAAAATAATTTGGTTTATGATTATTTTTTAAAACTTACCAATATAATTTAAAAATTTATGCTTTTTCCGACAGAAATATCTGAAATATTAAATTAATTTTAGTTTTAAGGGTAAATCTTATGAAGATACATCCTCATTTACTCGAAATTTCCTAGCAAAAACCTCAAAATTTAAATTAAAAATTTTTTCCGCCGTTTTTCTTTCTAAAATTATCTCAAAAATGTCTTTAAATTAATTTTTTATAGGGGTTTTTTCAACTTCTGATGGCTACATGTTAAAAGTTTACATGCATTTTTTATTATGGGTTGTGTTAATGTGCATTATTTTATTTCTCTCTCACTTTTTGTGTTTCTATAGTTTAGGGTTTGTCTCAGTGACTATTTTACTCGAAATTTCCTAGCAAAAACCTCAAAATTTAAATTAAAAATTTTTTCCGCCGTTTTTCTTTCTAAAATTATCTCAAAAATGTCTTTAAATTAATTTTTTATAGGGGTTTTTTCAACTTCTGATGGCTACATGTTAAAAGTTTACATGCATTTTTTATTATGGGTTGTGTTAATGTGCATTATTTTATTTCTCTCTCACTTTTTGTGTTTCTATAGTTTAGGGTTTGTCTCAGTGACTATTTTACAAGCAACCTCAAGGTAAGTTGGTGTGTTTATATGCTATAAATTTATTGATTTTTGTTTTATATTATAGTTGATTTATCTCAACTTCGCTTGGTGTATGATTGTTGTAGTGCATGTATGTTTGCTTGCTTTGAATTTGTCCATACGAGTGAGTAATGGAAAATTAATTTTATAACACAATACTAAATAAAACAAAAAATATCGATTTTAATTATAAAAAAATAATAAATATTATTATCATTATAAGTATTATTATTATTATTATTATTATTATTTTCTCCCAATGAACTTCTACAGTTAAACTCAACGAAATAATTTGAAAAAAATATTAAAATCTGATCATGTAAAACATCGGCTCTGTCAAATTTTGTACCCAACAAAAATGCAGGAATCTTTAATCATATTAATTTAAAGATGCTGTAGGATTAGCAAAAATTTAAATTTTATTTAATAATTTTATTTTTATACACGAATACAAAATATATATTAAATGAGAATAGAAAAACCAAATAATATTAAATTAACCCACAGAAAACCCCTAAATTTCATTAAATATGTTATTTATTTTATTCACTTTTTACACAAATTTTAATTTTTTACTCAATACAGCGTGAAAATATTTTTTGTTTTTTTATTCAATTACCCTAAGAAATATGATCTGCATTTTATCAACAAAATCTCAAAATTTCATTTTATTACTGTAATTTAATAATTAATGATTTTATAAATATAATTTCCAAAATTAATTAAAATATTTTCTTATCAAATCTTTTAATATATTTTTATCTCAATAATTTTTGCTAATAAATAATATTTTTCAATTAAAAATGAATTTTGAATTTTTCTAAAATAAAAATTAAACAATTATAATTAAAGTAAATTAAAAATTTTTAATAAAGCCTCAATCGACTTCTAATTTAATGTAAAAGTGGTTTTAGACGAGTTATATTGGAATTAATGGACTGTCGAAAAAAATTTTACAGAATTAGGAGACTTTTTTTTTTTTTTCATTAACTGAAAACTGGCAAAAATTGTCAACTTTGGTTTCTTTTCCATTTTCAAATTAATCATACCTCATCACTCATTGTTTGACACAAAATATCACAATATGAATTATTGCTTTTATCATTTTCAACATCTTTTTTAACCAAATCTGTGTGGTTTTTTTCCATGATTATACTGTTTACTGAAAATGACATTTGTATTTGTAGGCTTTTTTGCACGTCGTTCGTAATTTCTTCAGACTTTTTCCAGAGAAGCCAATAAAAGTTTCCTTTAGATTAAATTTTTGACGCTTATTTTACGCGTTTTAGAGAATTTGAAAATCTTAAGTCTAACAAAATCATTCTCCATCAACTAGTTTTCCATACAAAATTATTTTATTAATTACTATATATTTCCTTTTCTGTCTATTTTAAAGCTTTTTTATATTTATAATCCTGGTGGGTTACAGGGTTTCATTGTTTGTTTGAACTAATCGGTGGTTGCCCTCGTAACGCCATACAAAATGATACTAATCGCCACTTGGCACCCGTTGCTAGGCAACGTTGGTAATGTGTTCAAGTGGTGGATTGCCCGCAAAAATTGAGTACCATGTGCCAGTACTGTAGTTGCTCGGACAACCCTCGGGTTCACGAGCTGTCGATAGAAGACCTGTGCTCGCTTAGCTCTGTCCCTGTGGAAGTAAATTCACGATCGACTGCGGAGAGATGACTTAAAGTTGCGACGCGGGTACTCATAATAATATCTACGTGTAAGCGCCTTTTAAGAAGAACGGTAACCGTAAGCACAACTATTTTATTTTAAATCGACAGAAATGTGAATTATCAACAGTTAATGCGACGGTTTTGATTGCTGAGCAGCTCGGCGTCGAGCACGTTCTTTGCGTCCCGGCCGACGATTTATTGGTTGAGTTGAGGACTGCTCTACTGGTTGAGGGTCTTTCTGTATCCTCTGTGTCGGGGCGAATATGAGCGGGTAGGTGACCGCTTCCCCCTCCAGACAAACAGCTAGGGCCACTTCTAATCCTCGTATCTGGGTGCGCAGGCTCTGATTGAGCTGTCGCTCTTCGGCCCAACCTTTCTGTGCTGCAGATATTCGATGGTACAACATTTTGACTCTTTTCGGGTCCGACCAAGTCGCTTTGATTTGTTGGACCTCTCTTGTCAGTTGGAGTATTTGATGGAGGAGATCCGCATTTGTGCTCCGCGCGCGATCTAATTCCGCTTGTAATATTCGGTCAGTGGCCATAACTATAATGGTTAAGTTTCGTTAAATTTACTGTTAATAATTTATACAAGTTATTTTTATCATTAACGCAAACATATCAATTGAAGCGAATATTCTTAAACAAATGAGCAAACGTAAGAACGGGGTAAAGAACATTTCTATTTCACTAAATAACAAACATCAAACTAGTTCATATAAATTGTTAGAGTCTCTGGAGTTCTAATTTCTTCGGAAAGGACTTCCTTCGGCTCTTTCTCGGAGGAACCACTGGGTATGGGCGTCGGGTATCTCGGACTGGGCGAGGTGGGTATGCTTCTGCGATTCGCCCGGCGAGGATGTCATCTTCTACGTTGGCGAGATACATCCTCGCCTTGACCACCTGTAGGTCCACTTGTTCCTGCACCCGTTCCCATTGGGTGAGGAGTTCTCGCGCATTCATGTACGTTTCTGCGGCCGGGTATTGTTGTCCGGCGAGTCCGCATGGGTCGCTTTTTAGGCCCAGTACCCTCCAGATAGTGGGGTACGGCCACCGTTGTTGAATTCTATCGAATATGTCTCGTTTTGATTGTGGTTCCTCCCGGCATTGGTCGTCGGGCATTTGGATGTCAGTCCTTTCGATCGGCATATTCTAAAACGCATCAAATTTAAATGTTGGCGTATATAATGAGGAAACAGTTTCATTTCGATAATCTCTCGGGTTGGGTATCCAACTCACTAACTACCAGGTTACTATTATCATGCAGGTTGAGTCACTTTGTGGGTCTGGTTCCTTAAGGTGCACTCCTTTATAAGGAAGCTATATGATTAATCGTATGGATGTAGTAACCTGATGTTTAACTTATTCGATATATGCGTCTTAACATACAAGTTTTTCATGTGGGCGGATACTCGTACGTTGACTTAAGGGAATTTGGACATTGATTTGAAGTTTGTTTACTAACTTCAATTACAGTTGCTCGCATTTTAAGATTTAGGCCGGATGTTGATCCGAGATAACTTGGTCGCGTGTAGGTGTATCCTGGTGGGCGAATGAATTTCCGGCGGATTTTACCATTACACTTAAGCGGTTGACTAAAGGTGAATTACATTGTTTACATCCGGTGATTGTATTATTCGTGTCATATTTTCAGAATTACTGGTCAAATGTTCGCCTACACTCGATTATCTCAATTTCCGGTAAGTTATTTCGTTGACTAGTTTAAATGTACTTTATTAGCAACTTTTAGGAAAACTTCTACGCTTACCGAGGTTTCTAAATAGATGCGATACACTTTTATTGGAGTAACTTCGCTATGTGGAATTTTGTTTGTTCAATACAAATTTTCGCTTGTCTTAAACTTTGGTGTTTTTTCAATTATATTAATTTAATTTACGTAAATATTCATTCACTTTACCGCTAATTAATTGGCTATAAATCCTGAATTTACGATAATTGAAGAAACCTGTTTTATAGATTTATGAGTTATTTTAATTCTAGTTAAGAGATTTTATTATCAGTAATAAATATCGACGTCTGTTATTCCAATTTCTAATAGTCTTCTCTAAGGCTATTTGGATCAACTATTACTTTAGCCCACAAAGTTATTTTAATGCTAATCGTTTTAAATCCTTGAATCCATTTTTAATTTAACTTACATTTATACGGTTATTCAATTCATCTCTAATCTTAATCTATGAGTTACTTTAATCCACTAACCATAGCTCGTTAAGGAACTTATTGTGTTTATCCTTATTCAATATTTTACTTTACCAAAACTAGATTATTTGGGTTTTTTCTTAATAGTTATTTGCACTAATTTAATCATTTTTACTGTTATCAATAAATTGTTACAATCTAATAAACGATATATTTATTTGTATTCGTTTTATTTTTAATCAATAATTTAATCTAAACACTTGATTTACTCGCTCACTTCTTCAATTTTATCAAAATGAATTAACGGTGAATTATGTGGGGTGACACTGAATTTTTGATCAACAATTAAGTTAAGGGATTTCATACTGTTATTCAAAAATCGTTTTACCTTTAATTGATACGTTTCTTTATTTGAAATCAATGAATTCGATTCTTAACTGCTTTTAATTTTATCGGGGTTGATTTGATCAATACATTACTCGTTCTTACTCAAAGATCAGATTACTTTTATTGAAATGAATTATAATAAATTAACTGATGAAATCATTTGTCATTACCCTAATCCATAATTTACGAGCGTTTAAATTATCTTCACCCAATATTTACTTTAATTTTTAGCCATAAAACACTTTACTTTTATAATCAATGGTTACTTTAAACTTTATCAATAATTTCAATTTAATCGAATTCAATGATTCCCAATAAATTTTATTTATTTCAAAATGTTAATCCAAAATAGTTATAACAACGATTTCAGTTAATTTAACCCAAGTACCCTTTCCCTTTAATAGGCCTTAGACGCATATTGTGTTCATATTATATTTATTGAGTGCCCACTGGACTACTCGGTGTGATAATTTTAAGCCGTATGTAACATAAATTTAGGTCGATTTTACAGAATTGAGAAACGAGGAAGCAGCCAGAGACTTCTTCCTTATTTCTCGCTTCAGCTATAGGGATAATATTGACGTTCCGACCCCTGCGTTTCTCAACGCCGAGTCTTCACGGGTACATATCATTGGCGATTTTCCACGCACTTACATGCATCTGTACTATGTTGATTTTACTATCTTGCGTGATGTGTCGGCTGTGGGCCGGAAAAATTTCGACATTTCAATTTAGTTTATGAAAAAATGTATATCAAATAATTCATGTATATTAATAATATTTATTAATTAGGACAAAATACCAGAATTACCCTTCGTAACCATTCCAAATATTTCAAACAATAACATAAAATATCATAACAGAAAGCATAAATGCCTCTCTCCCCACGTCGCCGTGGAAAGAGGGCTCCAACCAAAATATTTCTCACCTAAAATCAATTGAATTAGCTCAAATAGCTTGAAAATAAGGTTCTAAAATAGCTTCACAACGATTGGAAAATAAGATTTCAAAATAGTCTAAAATCAATTGAATTAGCTCCAATAGCTTGAAAATAAGATTCTAAAATAGCTTCACAACGATTGGAAAATAAGATTTCAAAATAGTCTAAAATCAATTGAATTAGCTCCAATAGCTTGAAAATAAGGTTCTAAAATAGCTTCACAACGATTGGAAAATAAGATTTCAAAATAGTCTGCAAACGATTTCAACTAGTTTTAAAATAGTTTCTAAAAATGGTTTTAATCAAATTGAAAATATAGTTAGTTTTCAATAATGGTTAAAGTCCAAAATTGGTTTGAAAAATGGTTAAGTTAAATGTGAAAATGGATCAGTATATATACCTATTTGTATGACGTGTGAAATTTGATGCAGTAAAACAAAATTCGACCTTGTTATTTTCTGGCAAATTCTATTTTTTAATTTTAATATTTTTTGATTTATTTTTATAATTTTTTATTTAGAATTTTTATTGAATTATTGCTAATTCAATTTTTCGATTTAAATTTCACTTTAATGAACTTTAATTGATTTTTTCAATTTCGTCGAATTTGTTGTGTTTTCTTGTTGTATTTGTGTAGGTATCGTGCGGATCTTGGTGCATTTTGTTAATATTTTAATTTATTTTTATGTTTATTATTTTATATTTAATTCTTTTATTTCTCAGATTTTATCGGTTTAATTGGTGTTTCAGTAGGTTTATTTAAATTGCATGTTGTATTTGCGTGTGTGTTTCTGATCCATTTAAACATTTTCCAAGGCCGTTTACGTTCTGGCCCAACAATCCTAATACTTAGACAGAAAGGGTTTAAAATTTCTACAAAACATAATAGATATTTCGGATATTCCCGCGAGAGTATACGGCGAAACTCTAAGTATCCAGCCGTGTTAGCCCACCTTTCCTGCTCTTTCCCAATTACTATTATTTATTTTACTAATAATTTATGAAAAATATTTGTTTTCTTTAATAAAATTTAATAAATTAGAAGAAATAGTATTCTATACTAAAATTCAAAGTATTAAAACTACTGTAACCTAAATACGTACATGATATTGTACCACTTGTGGTACATCCACAGTTTAGCATAAACCCGTATAGATTTGTATTTGTCATTAACCCATTAATGACCATAATTAATTTTTTCTACATGTTAGCTTCTTAGAAACTTCAATTTTTAGTCGCCATTTTCTAATACATTTTATTAATAAAATCTGATTTTTTTATAAGCTGTTTCGATTGACTATCCAATTAGACGCTGACACTGAAAAAAATCTTAACTTACGTAATACACAAACTTTATTCACCAAAAAATTTGCGTCACAAAAATGGAAAAAAATATACTTTTAAAGATTACATTTTTTTTAATTGTTTTGCTGGATTTAATTTAAAGAGAAATCTTATGAAAAAACTCAAATTATATATCCTAATACAAATCTAATTAATTCTCAGAGAAAACACTTATTTATAATGAAGATAGCCCAATTAATTGAAAATTTTAAAAAATCTGTTAATCAAAACCTTTTTTTTATAAAATATAACTAGTAATATTTTCATACTTCATTTTGTCATATTTTCATTGTTTGTCGTTTTTTTTTCAAAGGACTTTTTATTAATAAATTAAAACTGTTGAATCTTGAAATAAAAGTTTATTTTTTTATGTAAAATTTACTTTTTAGTTTGTATGTTGTTTATTCGAGTTAATGTGCATTAGTTTTTTTTGGCCGAATTGTAAATTTAAAATTTGGTTTGAATTGTGGTTAAGGTTGGAAGATTTGTAGATTGAATTATTTTTAATAAATTATATTTAAGACAATTATCTCTCTCTTTACAAAGTAATGATGAAACATTAAAAGAATTTCTTGAGTGGAATCAAGAGAATAAGGAATGTTAAAATCAAATCCAACATGGTAGCAGAGCGTGGTTCTCTTCTGAAGGCCACGCACCAAAAAAGATGACAATAGCCCTGGTGAGGGGCTCCCAAATATTATCCAGCCTCACCACACTTCAAAAAAAGATGGGGAACTTGGAGGAGACTTGGCCAACGACAAAGCAAATTATCTTTCATTCGGAGCTACAGGTCTCATGCTAACGGAAAATGACATGTCTCCGCCTCCGGTATCAATTTCCATTCATAACGAACAGCGTCAAGGAATGGACATTTGTATGTTATTTTATTTTCTGCAAATAAAAATGAATAATTCTACGTATTTTTATACTGTCTTTTTTTTAATATCATCCTCTCTTTCCGAAAGTTTAAAAGTAAATTGTGTGGCATCCAAAGCGTTTTTAATGGGGGCATGGAATCTCCAAATGTCATTATGAAATGAAGGAGTGTTGCTATTGGCCCCAGCACTTCTTTCAAGAACAAATATTTATAAAAACGTTGTCGGGGAAAACGCTAGCGTTAAAGGTGGAATCCAGGGATATGATTGAAGAGATAAAGTCAAGAATCCAGGAAAAAGAAGGAATTCTACCTGATCGGCAGCGATTAAGTTTCACCGGAAAACAATTGAACAATGGCTGTACGTTGAGTGATTATGCCATACAGAAGGGGTCAATTGATGAGTTTTAAAGGAGGAAGTGAGGCAAATGGAAAGGAGCTTGATGAAGGTTTGGCGAACAAACGATCGACGAAGTATCGACTGACAAAGCTTAGGAACAAATGGTTAAACAAAATTAGCGCTCCAGATTCTACGAGTTCATTACACATTTATCAAGATGAAATGGAAAAGTGGTCGAGCGGTTTGAGCGAATGATTCTGCTAGGGAACAGACTCAAAAGGCATTAGGCAGTTTCCTGTTTTGAAGCCGATCTAAAGGAGATCGAAGAGAAAAATAAGATGTTAGAGGACTTTATGATTTCAAAAGCAAATGAACTGATCAGATTTGAGGAAAGTATTGGAAGCAAGACCTCGGAGACGGCTAAACAGAAAAAGAAGTTGAATCATGGAAAGCAGCATTTAATGCGTGCATTCATGATACAGAGGCAGAAGATGAAAAGAAAATGCTGCATTTGAAGAGCTACTTGAATGGAGAGCCACTCAAGTTGATTGAAAACCTTGGATATTCAGCAGAAGCCTACAAAACCGCAAAAGAGAAGCCGGAAAGACGTTTTGTAGGAGATGAACGAAATATTCTAGCGATCATGGATCAGATAGATAATTTCCGACCAGTTTGTGATGGGGATTTGAAGGACTTGGAAGCCTTGATAAGGGTTTTAGAAACGGTGGAGGTGCGTCTGAAGTCGATAAACCGAGACGATGAGTTGAAGAGTGGATACTTTCTTCAAAGGTGCTTGAAGAAGTTATCAAGTTCGCTTTTAGTGAACAGGAAGGAAATGGCCAGACTAAATGAATCGATGGGTTGTTTGGCCAAGTTTCGAGAATGGTTGCAAATAAAAGTGGAATTTCTAAGATCTACAAAAGAGATGTTATTTGGCATGGATGGAAAGTGGAAGAAAGTTAAGCGACCAGAATGGAAGAATCAAAGGTCAAAATGGAAAGAAATGGATGATCAGGTAAAGCCGAAACGATCTTTTATGCGGAAAAAGTTGCAAAGCAATTACAGCCAAGTGGAAAATCAGCAAGCAACAAGTTTGAATGCATCAAGTGTGAAGGAGAGCATTATTTAGATCAATGCAAGGTTTTCAGATATTGGCCTGTGGAAAAACGATGAGAATTCGTCAGAGAGAGGAAAGTATGCTTCAACTGTTTGAAGACTGGGCACATGGTAAAAGAATGTTTGTAACCAACGTTTTGTAGAGAAACAGATTGTCTAAGAAAATACAGTAGTTTTCTACATGAAGTTCAGAGAAAAACTACCGAAGAAGCAACCTTAATGGTAGTGAAAAATGAGAATGCAAATATGAGAGAACGAAGTTACCTTAGTCTAAGGACAGTCCCAATTTTTCTGAGGAACGGCAATAAAACGATCAAAGTCAATGTTTTACTCGGTGATGCGAGTTCTGTTAGTTACGTTAGCCAGAGGGTTTTAGAAGAATTAGATTTTAAAGGAAAGGATGAGGTAAAAACAGCGAGCGTCCAAAGAATGTCCACAAAAAGAGTAAATATGACTTTGATCAGTTCTGATCAAAGGAGGACAAAGGAATTCACTGCTTTAGCAGTAAAAAATGTGTGCGGAGACATGCGTGTGGTCAGTTGGGCAAAAGAAAGAGAAAATAGTAAGCATCTAAGAAATATTCATTTCCCGATGATTGGTGAGCGATAGACAGGGGATGTATTGATTGGAGCTGACTACCTTGGATCGCAGAGGTCGTTGAGAGAGGTGGATGGAAAAATGGGAAAGCCAATTGCTAGACTAACACCGCTTGGTTGGACATGCGTCGGCAGTACTTCGGTTGGGACATTATGGAACCATCAAAATAATTTTATTAGGACGTTCTTTAGTCAAGAGAATGTATTGGAGGAACAGATGAAAAGGATGTGGGAAATCGACAAAATTGGTTTAAAGGAAGTTGAGTTTTCAAAGCTGGACAAAAATGTTTACAAAAAGACCATGGAATCTTTACAGAAGGTCGATGGACAATATGAAGTGAAAATTCCACTGAAACGTTCACCAACGTTATTACCAGATAGCAAGGTATTAGCTGAAAAACGACTCAAAAGTCTATTGCAATAATTGGACAAGGAAGCGATCAGGGAGGAGTATGATGGCATTATTGAAGGTTATCAGAAAAAAGAATGCATTACAGTGGCCAAGGAGAATCGTGGGAAAATGTAGAACGAATGGATCTTACCTCATTTCTCGGTTATCAGACGTGACAAAGACATAAAGGTGCGAATTGTGTTTGACGCAGCAGCAAAAAGTAATGGAACAGGGCTTAACGACATCGTAGAGAGTGGACCAAAACTGCAGAATGACATATTCGATATCTTGGTACGATTTCGAAGGTTTTCAATCTCACTAGTTTGTGATATTGCTGAAATGTATTTGCAGGTAAAAATTGCATTTGAAGATAAGCAGTATAATCGATTTGTATGGGAGAAAGATGGGAAGTTGGTCAAGTACGAGTTTGACTGCTTGATGTTTAGGTTAAATTCTTCATCGTTTTTAGCTTAACTAGTTGCACAAGAGAATGCGAAAATGTTTGCAGATGAGAACCCGAATGTAACTGAGATGATCTGCAAATCAACTTATATAGACGACACAATGGATTCTGTGGACTCAATAGACTAAGGGATGGAGCTGAAAAATGACTTGATAATGGTGTGGAGTAACGCTGGAATGCAATCCAGGAAATGGCTATCAAATGTTAAAAATGTTAAATATTGAGAAAGAGATGGCAATGTCCATTAAAACTTTAGGGTTGAAATGGTATTCCAGTAGTGATGAATTTAGCTTTGAGGAAAATCTGCCAAATGATGAATATCCAACTAAAAGAAAGGTCTTAAGTATTGTGGCAAGAATCTTCGATCCATTAGGTCTAATTGGCCCTTTTATTTTTCGAGGAAAGATGATAGTACAGAAGTTGTGGGCATTAGGTCTTGATTGGGACGAAAGGTTATCGTGTAAATCGATTAAAGAGGTAAACGAGTGGGGTAATGATGTGTATCTTCTTGGAAAACTGCGAATTTCGACATGCTTGAGAACCAAAAGGCAACTTCATGTATTTTCTGATGCTTCGACTTCGGCCTATAGATCACTAATATATTGACGTGAAGAAACAAAAATGGGTATAGAAGCATTCTGATTGAATCAAGAGCGTAGGTAGCTCCCGTTCAAATAGTAAGTGTCCCGCGATTTGAACTTATGGCAGCTTGTGTTGGAGTTAAATTAGCTAGGAGAATTTCAGGGATTGTGGGAAAACCCATGAATGAAATTTGGTTTTGGTCAGACAGTCAAGACGTGATCCATTGGATCCAAAACTATGCAAGGTTGTTCAAACCGTTTGCCGTCAACCGAATCAGGTTTATACAAGAAAGCAGTGTTACAAAGCAGTGGAACTATGTACCAACAAAGATGAACATAGCGGATCTAGTATCAAGAGAATTGTCAGCAAAGGAATTAATTAATAATGAATTGTGATGGGAAGGTCCTGAATATTTAAGAAATGACGAACAAGACTGGCCGAAACTCAAGATCAATGAACATGAAGAAAAAGACCTACGAACAATTTTTTGTGTGGAGGAATTGAGAAAGGCCATTACAATGGTGGCTAGAACAACTTATGGTGCGGTGTTGACACCAAGGTGTCAAGGGGTGAGGATGTTGAATCTTGAAATAAAAGTGTATTTTTTTATGTAAAATTTACTTTTTATTTTGTATATTGTTTATTCGAGTTATTAGTTTTAGTATTAGTATTAGTTTTTTTTGGCGGAATTATAAATTTAAAATTTGGTTTGAATTGTGGTTAAGGTTGGAGGATTTGTAGATTGAATTCTTTTTAAAAAATTATATTTAAGACAATTATCTCTCTTTTTACATAGTAATGATGAAACATTAAAAGGATTTTTTGAGTGGAATCAAGAGAATAAGGAATGGGAAAATCAAATTAAACAACAACAATGGTCAAATATTGGTGATACCTTCATCAAACGTCAGATAATCGAAAGTTTTCTATTATGAATGCCAAATGATTTTCTTTTAGATAAAAGATTTATGTCTAAAAAGACCCAGATTGCCAATATTTTGGCATGAATATTACTTTTAGAATTTCAACAATATTTATACTTGTTTTGATATATTTTTACTCCTTAGTTATATAAATTTAATAAAAATTAAATAAAAACAAAAATTCCCTCTGCTTTTGGTCTTCCTGGGCTGTACCGGATTAACCAATAAGACACTAAGTACGTGCTTAGGGCACCGCATGTAAAGGGTCACCACGTCGAGCTACACAATTTATTTGCAATTACTAAATGACTGCATGAACTAGTGTAACGTTTATTTTAAATAAATAAGTCATATTAATTAACTAAAAATGTCCACGAACCACGGTCTATGTTGTGTTGCAATAGAGTTACTTATTTAATTTAACTTATGATTAAGGGTTAAAGCTCTAGCTACTAACTTCTAACTGTAGGCTTTATTATTATTATTATTAACCATATTAATATTCTTCGATAAATTGCTTACGTAATTGTTAAACCCCTTGGTAAGTTTAAAGTGTATGTGTTATCTCAACTTTTCCATATTGTAAACAAGTTATCTTAAAATAAATTTAAATCAATTTAAATTAAATTATTACTTATCGACCTCGGACATCCTGTAAGTGTAATAGTGTATTAATAATCGCACTGTTTATTCTTGACATCGGTAACTAGTCACTAGATGACTAAATGGTTTGCTACGTAAGTGTGTTTTAACAATTGCTTAGTACACCTGTTTCAGTTCATTAAAAACTCCTATAATAAAATGAAAAAATCAATAATGTTATAATATAGGGACATACATACTTACCCGTGTCTGCATGTAATTTGTTCAACTGAATAAAAATTTATATTATAGGAAGAAAGGTAATTGAAGAAATTTTTTTTAAACATAAACACATAATTCATAGTAATTAATGCATGCAAACTTTCAAAATGTAGAAATGTTCAGTTCAATAAAAACTCTATATAAAACTATTTTTAGTAACTTTTTAGACAAGGTTTTTTTTAAATTAAAGCCGAAAATTTTTGAAAAAAATACCAATAACTCTACTTTGAGTTGCAGAGAAAATTAAGAAATAATTTCGTAAGATTTTTCATGAAATTTAATCAATTTAATATTTTTACAACTTTTCAGATACTTCAAAAATATCCATCGAAACTCTAGGTTTTTGAGGAGATTAAGAAATAAAAATGTAACATTTAACTTGTAATTAAAATTAATTCATTTTTTACCTCATTTGCAATTTACCAGGAGCAGTGGAACCAGAACCTTCAAATGAGGAGTTTAAAAAATACGGAAAACATAAGTTTTCCGATAACTTAAGTTGAAAAATAATATTTTTTATAGAAGTATAAAAAATTCAAATCATTAATACTATTGAAAATGGGGAAGATTTTTATAAATTTGGGAAATTAAGGAAATTATTATTTAATAGTCATGATTATTATTATTAGTTCTATTATAAACAAAATAAATCATTTCAAAAAATATATTAGATCACAGCTTATTCATTTCTTCCCATAATTACGCTGGCATATTCCGTTGATGCACTGTCCATTTCCACAGACCATTTCACAATTGTCTCCAAAAATTTCTGGGTCTAAAATAATTTATTTTAAAAATATTTTTAATAATAAAATATTTTACTATTGCCTCCTGGAGGAAATGGTGGAGGCTCAGTAAAGTCTTCACATAGACCACTGAAAATAAATAAACGTCAATTATTACAATACCTAATAATGACAAGAATTACCCCATCCAGAGGGATATGACAAGAATTATTATGAATCCAGTTTTCATTGAATATAAATGAATAAATTTATGAAGTTTGAATGGTCTTTTTATATAAAATATTTACTTTTTCTGGATTTTAAATCCTACTTCACTGCAATATGGGGTCGATCCATTCTCATTGAAACCTCAATGAAATTTTGGGACATTTTCAATCTGTCAGTTATTTGACTTTGCATTTGGAATAGGATCATTCAGGCCACTTGAACCAATTCAAAAACTTATGTGCCAGAATGAAGTTTTTGAAAATAAAATTAGTACATTAAATAGTTTTTAATTTCATTCCTATATTTCACTTAAATCTTCATAAAAAAATTAACAAAAAATTTACGTGAGGGAGGAAGGTCCGGCCCTTACTGCTTGTGGCAATGAAACTCAACATTATTCATTGCTATTTTTTGCCATTGAACTTTTGTGACTGATGCTCATTTTTGTATGATCTCTCTTCAATGCTCATGAACCACTGCATATTCAAATCATTTTACATATCTTTATCCTATTTTTGTATTAAAATTCTCAATTTCTTGGAACTCTTAATGATCTGAATTTAAAAATGTTATGGCAATGTCATCTTTGCATGTCTTTCTCTGCTTCTTCAGAAAATTCATTCTCATCTAAACTGATAGCGCTTGATAAAAGTAGGTCTGGAAATTTGTATTGTATAGGAAAAAGAGGTTGATCTCTAGTTATCACAATTGTTCTCGTTTGTTACAGTTGTCATTAATGTCTAAACGAATTCTACTAGAAGACAACTCAATAGAAGTCTAACTAAGTTTAAAACCTTTAACCTTCTATAATAATATTTCATATTAAAGTACCTTTTCTAAACGGCGTGAATCATATTTCAAATTTCATATAAGTTTAGGGGAAAACGGGCAGCTACGTGAGTTTCAATTTATAACTTGAAATGTTAACCTTTAACAATATTAACACTAGATTGCCGGATTTTGGGTGTAGTGAGCTGCTTGACGGTCTTATCGGCATCTATGTAAATATAATTCGAAAATAATGAATCGTTTGATCAAGCATCGTGATATTCTAGTTATTTTACTATTAATCTTTATTATCTGCTTATTCGATTTAAAATCTGTTTTATCACAAAATGCCTAATGACGAGACAAACATTCGTCAATGGCTTTTTTACTCTCCGTCAACAGGATCTCTGTCCTGTTCATACAGAACCAATGGTTATATATTTAAACAGATGTCATCATAAAGGTTTGACTCAAAGTTTAGATTAACAGAAGTGAAGAGAACGAAATTACTGACGTAATGTTTTAAAGTACCTGAAAACTTTGACTGAAAGAGGCTTATTTTTTCGAGGATCCCGTGAAGTATTTGGATCAACTGACAATGGTAATTTTCTGGGAATACTAGAACTGATATTACAATTTGACCCGTTTTTAGCTGATCACATTGCCAGATTAGGTAATGCTGGAAATGGAATTCCATCTTATCTTTCAAAGACAATTTGTGATGAAATTATTCATCTCACGAGTAGTAAAGTGAAATCAGCCAGTTTGAAAGAAATAAAGAATGCTGGTTACTTTAGCTTATCAGTGGATTCTACACCAGATTTATCTCATGTAGATTAATTTAGTGTTATTGTCAGATATGTATGTTCAGCAGATGGAAAACCAGTAGAAAGATTTCTCAACTTTCTCGTATTAAAAAGTCATGCCGGCGAGGACATGGCGAATTACACCTGATTCAGTTCATTAAAAACTTCTATAATAGAAGTTTTAATGAACAACCAATTACAATTATGGTTAAGTTTATGAATTAGCCATTTTTAAAATGGCTGACAGGTAAATTTTTTAATAAAGTATATTTTAGGGCTTGGATTGTGATCTCGTATATTTATGAGATCATTATTCAAGCTCTTAAATAATACTTTTAATCATCATTTATTATAAATTTAGTTTTAATTAATTTTTCTAGGTTTTTTTTAGGAATTTATGCCAATTTATGTAAATTAATGTAATTATTTTCGAATAAATGTAAGTCCGATTAATTGAAAACTAAAATTTATTAAAATAAAAGTTATTATTAAAAAGTTTCTATATTCGAATAAACGATTCCTCTGTTTCTTGGAAATTTGTTTTGGCTGCCATCTTTTTTACCTTTTGATATTTATTGATTTTATAATTATTGATTTTATGAGGCTTTGGAAATTTCTGTTAATTTCTCAAATTTGGATTTTGTATACTTTATAAAACTTTATTTTAACTTAAGTTATCTGATAACTTATGTTTTCCGTGTTTTTTGCAAATGATGTAAAAACTCAAAAACCTAGAGTTTCGATGGATATTTTTGAAGTATCTGAAAAGTTGTAAAAATATTAAATTGATTGAATTTCATGAAAAATCTTACGAAATTATTTTTTAATTTTTTCTACAACTCAAAGTAGAGCTACTGGTATTTTTTTCAAAAATTTTCGGATTTAATTAAAAAAAACTTGTCTAAAAAGTTACCAAAAATAGTTTTATATAGAATTTTTATTGAACTGAACATTTCTACATTTTGAAAGTTTGCATGCATTAATTACTATGAATTATGTGTTTATGTGTTTATATAATAAAAGTTTTTATTCAGTTGAACAAATTACATGCAGACACTGGTAAGTATGTATGTCCCTATATTATAACTTTATTGATTTTTCATTTTATTATAGGAGTTTTTAATGAAATGAATCAGGTGTATGTGTTGCAGTACTTGTGTGCAATTGATTTCTCAAAGTGTAGACGACAGTCGTACGACAACACTGCAAATATGTGTGATTGCTACAAAGGCATGCAGCAAAATCTGTTAGAAAAGAACAAGTTATGCAGTTCTTTTCCGTCCGCAGTTAATTCCCTTAATATTGTTGGCCGCAGTGCTGTTGATTGCTGCCTGAATGCTGTGATTTTTTCTCAGTTGTTCAGAATCTATATATACATTTTTCTCTGCATCTACGCACAGGTGAGAAGTCTTGAAATTTCATGTACTACAAGATAAGGTTTTTAAATCCGTTTCAGATACTCAATTTGAAGCACACTTAGCTGCAACTAGTGCTATTCTGGAATCTTTTAGATATCAGAGTTTGGCAGTTTTTCTGATCGACATAAGAGAACCGCTTTGATAAATATGAGAAGTCTTCCAAAGAAATACCATTAAATGTAGGCTATAAGCAATTGAAGAATCGCATCAGAAGAAAGCACATTGATGATGGTTAAGCAGTTGATGCTTCGGAAGACATAAATGCTAGCGATACATTTAGAGTGTTTATATTCTACAGCAAAATTGAAAAACTGAAGACTGAAATGAAAAGAAGTAAAGTGTCAGTACTGTTTTCATTCATCGAATAAGAGTATTTCAAAGACTGACATAGCTTATTCAGATTTTACCAGAAAAATCTCAGAATGAGTATTGTTGGAGAACTGCAGCAGTTTCATGAAACCCAAAACGATTTCACTTATGTTGAACTGTATGATGTTCAAGATAAACTTCGTAGTGTCTTTCCAAACTTGGATATTGCACTTACCTTCGTGTTAACAAATTTTTCTGTTGAGCGATCCTTTTCATAGATAAAGAGACTCAAAACCCGATGTAGAACAACAATGAAGCAGGAGAGATTGGACTCTCTGTCTACTCTGCATCGAGACAGATATGCTTACTTCAGTTGACTTTGACGATGTAATCAATGATTTTGCATTTTCAAAGTCTTGAAAACGAAATGTCTGATTTAAAAAAATTATAACAGTCACTAGTAGTTTGTTACCTGTTTACATCATACTTTTACATGCTACAATTTATATCAGTATAGCAAGGCTGGCCTTAGGCACAGACAAAGCAGGCAGTTTCCTAGGGCGCTATTTTATAAAGCAAGTTTTTTCGTGTTTTATGTTTTCGCATATTTAACAATTTTTTAATTGCATGTTGTATTTTCATTCATGATTCATTTAAAATTCAAAACTATTGCTTAGCGCTATAATAGCTATAACAGGTCACTTTTACACACAAGCAATTATTATTAATACTTAGATTCACTTTTCGGTTTTACAGTATTTTAATAAATAAAACGCCATCATTCAGAATGGAAGATTATTATAGTAATATCAATATATATTATTTTATAAATAAATTAATCATTCTTTAAAATCCATACTTTTACATTTTAATTAGTTTTCTTAAATTTTATTTAAATCTTTAAAAAAATATGTCAAACTCTATGAAACGTCAGAAATTAGTGCTTAATCTCGTAAGAAAAGGCAACGGTGCGAACTTAGTATGAAAAATCAAACAGGATGGCTATCCAAATATTTGAAGAAAAATTAAATTACTCCAGCTGTTAATATAATTGCCCAGCTAGCAATTCACTGAATTCAGAAACCGCAACGCTCAAGGTTGACAGTGACGATGTTGCACAAAATGAAGTGGTAGTGGGCCTTACTGTCACTGAAGATGAAGATGACATTGTAACTCTAGTTGACTCTAATTCCGATTCAAATACATCTTCAAGTACAGAAAACGATGAAGAAGCAGTTGTGGAAGAAAATAGATTTGATTTTAATGATCCAGCCAGTTGAGACATTTCAAAATAACATAATATTTTGTAATACAAATTCGCAAAAAAGTTTTAAAAATTCAGCTTACGTCAAAGTATTTTTAATACATTTACACTTCCTTTTCTCACTAATTGAAATTCTTCGGTAGCTAATTGACGTTGTAAGTATTTTATGATTTCCTAACAAATGTATACTAAAGAGTGCTGACTGTACTTAAAATTACCATAAAATAACTGAGTCTGGGTAAAACATGGGTTACTTACGTTCAGGGCCAATGGTTGGTTTATTATTTAATTGTACCGTGTCAGATGTGTGGTGGTGTGGGGCTCTGAAATAAATATATTAAACTAAAAACTTTAAAACAAAATATAGTGATCAAAGGATCGATATTATTTCAATTAAATTAGTGACAGAGGGACCCATAATTAAAATAAGCGTGAATACCTTCTATGGTAGCTCGTAAACCCAAAGGTTTTCTAGCAGTCATGGTAATATACTAATATTACTAGAAACCGCCCATTAGAATACATTTCCAACGTCATTTTGACGGGTATCCAATGGTTATATCTTCTATGTGCGTATCTGGTGGGAATCCTTTGCAAGTGGCCGCGAAAATCTTATATCTTTTAACCATCAGGTGCCCAGCTGTAGTATCAAAAAAAGTAATGTTATTTGAATAGCTATATATAACATTCCGTATAATGCACCCGGAATGATAATGAAATATTTTATTTTAATTTAAAAGAATTATAATAATTAAAAATTAATTCTAAGTATTTTGATAATATTTAAAAATAACAATAATTGAGACTTCAAATAAAGTAATAATTTAAAAAAGCTAAAAATAAACTTTTATATGCTAGTGTTAAAACACCATGAAATAATATTATATTTACAGTATAAATAGGTTGAAGAGGCGTGATTTATAATGATTTAACTAAAATGTTTACTGTAACGGAAAAATTATATAAACACATTTGCTCAAAGCACAGTAACGTTTCATTGTATTGGTTAGAATTTATAAATGCAGTTTAATACCAATCAGAAATTATCTGAGTTTTACAATGCTTGCCGTACGACTTTCAGTTGTAGAACATTTTTGCGAATAATTTTTTGTAGATAGTAATGAAGGATTTCACAAATGTAATTACTTTTTTATTATGAAATATTAAATCCAACCTTAAAGTTTAGGGAAATAATTAATTTAATCAATTTTGCAATTTCATAGTTAATAATTGAATACTTACGATTTTTTATAACGGTATTTATAATAAAAATAATTTTCGAATTATCGATTATAATGAATCAAAAACGAACCATTAAAATAATTTTTTATCTGTAATTACTTTGAAATTGTTAAATCATGAAATTAATTTATCTAAAACTAGTTTTATTATTTCAGTTATTTGTTTTTCAAACTAAAATGATAAATCTTTTTAAATACATTTTTTTAAAATTTCCAATTTTAAATAAATGTATTCAAAAATATGAAAACTAAAATTTACAAAATTTAATATTTTTAATAAATATTTGTTTTTTAATTTAAAATAATTTTATTAATAGCAAAAATTAAAACAATTAATTTATAAAAAGAATTAATATGCCATTCAACGCAGCCTAAACTGTTAAAAATGTTTCAAAGAAATTTGTTTAAAAAAATCAAAATAAATTTACACTAATGAATGTTTTAATTCTAATATTTTGGTTTTGTATCCTAATTGTTCCAGTTGTTCTGTTCTTTTCAGCAGTGTACTACCTTTGCAAATGTTGTTGTAAAAAATGCAAACGAAAAAAAATCCCACTTATTCTTAATGATATAGTGCATAGCCGTCAACAAAGAAAATTAACAAAAGAAAATTATTTTATACAGTTTTTCAAAGATATTAATATTTTAATAGATGATTCTGGGAAAATTATTGAGAGCTCTCCTACTGCAGTAACAATAGTCTAATTTTCAATATTTTATATAATGAAATTATTTTTTTTGTTAATAAATTAGTTTGTTTTCCAAGTGTTATTGTTTAAAGATTAAGTTTTGTTTTAAAAATCATTAATAATTTCTAATTAATAATATTTAAGATATATGCTACCTACGTGTGATATGTCTGTTGGGCCAGTACAGAGTTTTGTTTAAATGAATTGGAAACCGCACGCAAACATAGCATGCAGATTTATAATCAGACCCATAAAGCATCAACTAAACACCTTAAAATGCGAGAAAGATATAATTAAAATATAAAATCAAAAAACATTAAAATAAATTAAATAATAACAAAATGCATCAAGATCCGCACGAAATAACATAAAAATAACAAATTAACATGAGATTTGACCGAAAAATTGACAATTTACGTAAAAGCAAAGCATTAATGAAAAAGTTGAATTAAAATAAAATAATTTTGGTTAGAAATAATTCAATTAGAAATTTAATGAATAAATTGTCAAATTAAATCAAGAAAATAATAAAAATTAGAATTAGATTATGTTGGAGTTGTCGGTGAATTCGAATAGAAATTATTGTCGATCTGACTCCAAGCGTGCTTTAAACAACAGTAACGAACTCCAAACGATATAAACTTTATTGATTAATACACTTTATCTCCACTTTAAAATGACACAACAAATTATCAATCGATCACACTTAGTGCTTATTGCGACCCTTCGGGAAGAATAGCACTTTTCGGATCAATTAGCTTTACAATCACCTGACTACTGCGGTGGGTTTCTGAGAACGGTAACTCTGATTTAGTTGCTTCGCTTTGCTTTGACCTTGCTTAATTTCTGTTTCAAATTTCTCTTTAATTTCTTTTTGTATTTCTTTATCTTCTGCAATCCCTTGTCTCCTGCAAATTTCTTGTCTCTCGCAATTTTTTGTCTTTCGTAGTTTTGGCCTTTCGCAAGTTTTCTCTTAATTTTTTTGTGTTGTTGATTTTATTTGCGCTTCCTTTTTATACTCCATCATTCAATAACACTTACTGCTGTCGAATAGAATTTCTGATATCTTTTAACGCTAATTCATTTTGGGCCACCATGATCGATGACAGCTGTCCAGATAAATCATTTTTTGGAGATGCTCTTTCCCGGATTTTCAAACAATATTTCTTCCCTTATCTTGAAAGGGCTTTCGAGATAATGTGCAAATTTTGTTTTTGTTTTTGTTTTCCAAAATTTGCACTTGTTAATTATAAATGACCTTCTTTGATTTAATTGTCTGTTTTTATTGATTTTCTCTTATTCCTTTCTCGTTGTTCAACATTTCTTTTTCATTCTCTTTTTATGAGGCTCCAGAACCACATCTTACTCACTTCTCATTGTTTCCCCCAATCATTTTACATGTTTATTAATTATTTTACTCTATTATTTAGGTATCCTCAACAATTATACAAATAATTTCGAGGTCAAATTTTGTTTTATCGCGTTAAATTTAACACGCAAGGTTAGGGTCACAGAATAGGTATAAATACAAATTCATTTTCGCATAAATTTAATCACTTGTGAGGGATCACTTTTTCTCTTAAAAAGCTCTTGCGTTTTTTAACAGAAAAAACAGTATTGTATCACAAGCATCTAGAAACAAGAGTCTAGAACGATCATTTTGGAACTATCGAAAACTATTGACGTGAGCATGAACGATATTTACGAGTATGTAAGTGAAATGATGCAATTATGTAATGAATATTATGGGTAATTATATGATATGAAAAAACGAATTTGTTTTGATACTGTCGAAATTTTTGCGGCCCACAGCCACACACCAGCAAGTAATTAAAATCATACATCCCTATCGAGCGGTGTAAGTGCGGTTCATCCGCCAATAGCTCGTGCCCATGAGAGACCTCGCCGTGCGTAACGACAAGCTCGAATGTCAAATCATTTTCGCTTATAGGGGCAGTGGGGAGATCGGGAACCCGTCTTTTAGCTTATTCCTTTTCCCTTCACTCCCAAAAAATCGACCTAAATTTTAAAAACATATCGACTAAAATCACTACACGAAGTAGTCCAGTGGGCACTCCTAAAATCTAATATAAATATATGAACATCTTAGGGTCAACTTGTGGTTAAAGGGAAGGGGGCTTGCGGAAATCGATGTAACGATCATGACGGTTATGTTAATCAAATTAAGCATAAAATTCTAAATACGCATAAGACGGTACTTGCCGCTACAAATAGGAATTAGATAATAAATTCGACAAAAATGTAAAGATCCTAGTGAAACAGAGAGAACAAAATCTAGTACGCTAAGAAATAATTAATAATATCACGAGGAAGTTAAACCAACGTATTAGTGTCAACGAAACCCAAGTAAAAATCTAAAAACAACCCCTAAAGTCGCGTTAGTGAAATCAGAGTTGAGTATCTGATCCTTCCAGTAGTGAGGAATACCCATTAAATCACAAAAATTAAAAACAAAGGATCAGAACCCATAAAGATAACAGTTAAGTAACCCTACGCATTAGATCTCTAGAAGAACATATATAGAATATATCCTACACTTCCTAGTACATGATAAAACAATTGGTTAGATAACAAAACAGACATACAGCGGATCCATCCCAAATCATAAAGCAAATCCCAATATAATTTATTAAATAATAAAACTAAACATACATAGATCGAAAGATAAAATAAGAATTTATTAAAATAGGCATCGTAAGACATAAAATAACCCTAAGACAATTTATTAAAATAAATTATAAAAACATAGAAATACTCCTAAATCACAAAAAACATATCCAACCACTTTGTGGAGCAATAATTAAAAACGAGTAATAATATCGAACAAGAAACATGAGTTGATGTCACATTCAGAACTACATAAATGCGAGTCATTAATCGAATTCCAAATGGAAATCTAAAGATAAATAACATAATCTAAAAAGAAAATGATGACGTAATGATATTAAATTAGCTAGCCTATGTGTGGCGGAATTCCACACACCGTTCAGCGTGTTCGAAATATTGAAGAGAAGAAGCAGAGGAATGACAATGCACACCCATACTCCACTCAGAAAATCTGACAAGCAAAATGGTTATTAAAATATCTACAAATATAAAGCATCGGCATAGAAGAAAATTTGAAGAATGACATTTGGAATAAAACCAATCAACAACTGCCACAGAAAATTCTCGTGACTACACAGATCACGAGTGGCATGAATCACCTTAACCATTTAAATATCCTTTCTATCTGGTACGTGCTATCATTATTCTCCAAAAATCATGCCAAATCTAAATCGAATCAAAAAGCGCGATGTGATTTATCACGAATCCAGTTCAACGAAGGAAGAGGAAGCACAATTCACGTCAGAAGATCATGCGTTGGGTGATGCATTTCACTTCTTGAAATTTAATTTTTAGTTTATCAAGTTAATTTTAATAAATAATATATATTGAACCTTAGTTTCTTTTAATTTGGTTTTCTTTAAATTTTGTTGTATGGTATTAATAATGTAAATTGATTTTATTTTTTTATTTATTTTATTTTATCATCCGAATTTAACGTAACTCGGTTCCGATTTTCAGGGAATAGTAACTATAAGTACCAATACGTAGGATAATAGTATTTTTAGGTTTTCCTTAGGATTATGGTAGATGGATGCAGCCGAAAGTGGCTAATATTTGTGTTTAATTTGATTTCATCTCATTTTCGCCGTTCAATTAGCAAATGCGTTTATTTGATATGATTCATATGATTTGTCTTACTGAATTTATTGGCAGAAAACAGAGGATATTTTTCGTTTCCAACCGGCACAAGGCATATTGTAGCCTTAATTTTCATGATTTTGATGTAAAAATGAAACGTTGTTATTCATTCGGAACGATGGACACGATCGATTCAAGAAGGAAGATTTAGATGATGTTTGACTTGTAATGGAACATGGTATCTAGTACGCCCAAACCCAAATAAGTAAACCGTGAATCGATGCTATAGGCTTCTAATGAATGGAGTAAACTACCGTTTTGTGAACTTCATGTATAGTTCAACCAACGAGAAAAATAAATTTTATGATCTATAAATGAATGGCTGAGAATATGTCACGCATGATATTGTATATGGAATTTTTTAATGAGATTTAATAGTAACAGGAAATCCTAGTACCCATTGGACAGACGACGACCGAACTAAGTTGACAATCCCAAAAAAATTCACAGGACGTTATCGACAGTCTCTGTGGGATCGGGGATACTCCCTTTTCACGCATGGTAAACACCGACATGACAAGGACGTGGAGCTACCAAGTCTCGCCATGAAAAGGGAGCCAGGAAAGAATCCGGCTCGCGAAATTCGACATGAAGCCGAGGTCGCCCTTCAACAGTTCGAGCATCTCAAAAGGAAGTATTGCTGGAAGGCTAGTCTGCAGCGTAGACAGTTGATGAAAATCAACAAAGACATTGCCAGTGGCCGAATCCGAAGCTCCGATGGCTACCTGCTCGAATACAATGCGTCATTTAACCCAGAAGATCCAGCCCTCCTGGAGCTCAATGCGCCAGTACATCTGGCCATCCCAAAACGTCTCCTGCAACCCGACATCCTGGAGGCACTGACTGATAGAACGTGCGAGGAACACGCCTCCTCGCTACGTCCTTTAAAGCGTGAGACACCGCCTAGAAACTATGGCCACAAAATCATGAAGTAAAGCTGTGCAACAATATAATCTTGTGAATAAAAATAAATGTTTTAGTCATTAACCTGAATTTTGTTTGATTGCAAAAACTATAATGTAGGTTTAGGTTATGATGATGAGGTAATAAGAAAATTTAACTAAGATCACCACCAGTAATTCGATACATGATTAAATAAAACTAAACTCGTTTTCTATGTTCATTCTGTTTTGGAAATTTATAACTAAGGTAATTTATTAATTATATTCATGAATTCAGCCATGGACGCAATCAAAGAGATCGGCCAGGAGTTAAAGAAATTGAGAAAGGAGAACGTCAAACTCCATCAACAATGCGCGCATCTCTGTTGTGAACTGCAATACACCAAAGTTACCTGGACCGAGCCCTCTCGGGTAAAACGCATATACCAAAAACTTACTGTGTCCCAAAAGGGATGGCAAGAAGAAAAGGCCTTGAATCAGGCCCAAAAGATCCAAATCCGTGGACTCGAAGTTACCGTAGCGGCAAGCCAAGAAGGAAGTGCTGTCACTTAACCCTTGGTATTCGCACCAGCGCAAGTTACATACCAGGAGCAAAACTGCCCTAGAAGATTAACAGGTAAACCAAAACCCCACACAAGGCCAGGACGAGCCGAAAGAGAGCGCAGGAAGCTCCAACAGCAAAGAGCCGAATAGAAGTAGCTGTAGATAATTTTGTAGTGAACGTTGTGAGAATCACGTTAACTAAATTCGTTTTTAAATAAAAATGGTTGTTCCTTGATGTCTTAATAAATGTTTGTGTTCAACTTAGTTATGTTGCAGACCGGGTCTTAGCTGTTTTGGAAACAAAGCTCACCTTTGACGGTCTCAGAGTCATTTGTTACATTACCAACGTTGTTTAGCAACGGGTAACCAGTGGTAGACGCATAGCATTGTATTTAAGGGGTCAAGGTTATAAACACCAATAACTCCACATGTCCCTAGATTATTCCTAGGTTAATTATTATTTTTTAAATATACAGACAACCCCTTTTAGTCAAAACCTTACTAACTTTCAAAAAATGCTAAACAAATATATTTAATTGATAATTAAAATTTTTTAAAAAGTTATATTTTGTTCCCATTAACTAATTTTTCACTAAAAAAATATGCGCAAAATTAATAAGAATGGGGATAGTATAGCTCATTGCGTGGAGTTAGAGACAAAACAGCTATTACAAGTTTTCAGAAGAGATCTACTCAATCTTGCGCTTTGTTAATTTTATCACAGCCATAGTTGTAATCATATTTGAATAATATTGTTGCGTTTTTGCTGAAAGTTGGTATTAAAGTCTGAGTCCTTGGTGTCCTTATTTAATAAATTCAATTAACCCAACACAATAAGGTTTATTTCCAATATATATTACAATTACACTTGAAATTTTATTCACAACCTTCAACACAATAGATTCAGTTCATAATACTTTACTCTGCACAAATTCACACAATCGATGCGTATGGAAACGTCTAAATGATACTTTCTAATATCCATTCTCGAGTTATTACCTTCGTTAAACTTTTAATAAAATATTTTCTTCGGCCACACTGGCAATTTTGTTGATTTGCTTTCTCCTTTTATACCCATCTCGTAATTAAGTTATTTGTAAATCAAATTAATTTTGGCATTTTTTGACATCTCTCTCTAAAACTAAATTGGATACTTCAGGGCTCCCGGGGTTCCCATCTAACCCATTTATTTACGATAATTACATCGGTGTCCGGTTCCCCTTTTATCTCGGGTTTCCTTCGTCACCCAATTTCATTTGCCATAATTAAATAATTTTGTTGATGGCCCGGGTATCTCACACTTCTCAGGTTTTCTGTTGGCTCGGGCTTCCCATTAGCCAATTAATGTTTAATTAATTTCTAATTTTAATAAATATTTCCTTCTGGTGACTCACAATCGATTTAATTTCATTATATTTGGATTCCTAGATGTATTACAGCAGATTCTGATAACAATTCATAGGATGACAGTTGAAAATGTGCATTGTAATGCTATGATACGTGAGATGCGGCTGGCGCTAGATTAATGACAGTTGTAAACATATCTTGGTGATCGTATTATTGTACGCAAGTTCATAGATATTTACATACGAACAGTTTGTACACAGATATGTTCATACTTAGTCTTAAAATAGAAAATCTTGCTCAAAACAAGTACCAACAGAGACCAAAATACATTTTTAAGTATTGGCTAATCTCCTTTTTCAATAGTAGCGAGTGTCACAAAATCTCTATATCCCCGAGCACCGAGAGGATTGTAAGACAACTAAGGTCAATATGATTGGTTTTGTTCCTGAAAGAATGTCTTTGATTTGCAATTTTCTACATAAACGTATTTTTCAGTCTTATGTTTCGCAGTGTTAGTTACAATATAGCTATTAGTATAAAAAATTATCTGTTTATTTTTCCGTGAATCATTCTGAAATGCATTTTCTTTTGATATTTTTCGTGATTTGATTTTTAATGTTTTTGTGACTTTTATTTTTTTTAGTGTAATGGAATCCGATTGTGATTTAACTTTGTTGTTGTCCATTCATAATTTAATTCAAGAAACTGTATTTATAAAATTTCCAATAAAGATTTTATTAGTTTTCAAAATACATTTTATTTTTCTTTAATAAACAGATTAAATATTCTATTAAATTTATAATTATTAATTATGTTTAGTTATTTAAATAAAGTTTAGACAATAACATACATTAGTACATTAGGTCATTTTTTAGAATAGATAAAATATTGTCTTCTAGTTTTTATTTGTTTTTTCGCGTCAAGAAATAAATAAAATGCGAAATCATTGAAAAGATTTAAAAAGTCATCATTTTAAAAAAATTAGTTGCATTGCTAGTAGGATTTTTCAAATAAAATCTGACTTTGGCATAAAAAATAATTTAAGTAATAATAAATTATTTTCACTAATCTTTATGAGCTTATCTTTATACTCAGTTTATTCGCAATAGATATATTTTGATATTAATTAATCAACACTTACTGATAATTACGTTCGTTTGTAAATTTTAAATTAGGTAACAGTTCTAATTCCTATATTGAAACTATATTATGTAATCGCTGTTTGCCATTTTATATGATAATTGTTGATAATGATGAACAAAGTTATAAAAGCGTTGAAATAGTTATTAATTTAACAATGACTAGAGATGCCTTGATCTCATGTTTGATGGTATGCGAAGTAAGTATTATGTTATTGAAAAGTTAATTTTTGATTATTTAATTTTTTCAAGTTATTTTAATTCGGTTTAATGAAATTTATGTAAAAATTTGAATTATATCGACTAATAATTAATTATTAAATATTATGGATTAATCGTTAAATATTATGAATTAAATATATATAATGTAAATGTAAAATAAATGTGTAAATTTCGCTCCGGATGTAAGTATAAATTATTATCACATTTAAATTAAGCTATTCTTTTCGCAATAAGTAAATAATGTAAATTATAATCCTAATAATTTTTGCTTATTTTTTCATAAATTCATTACTAGATTTCATAGTAATTTATGAACTTTTTATATGTTTTTATTATTGTGAATTTGTAAGAAGCAAAGGTTGCAATGATTTAAGATGTGATTTAAGAATAAACGTGAAATCATGATTTGAGTTACTCATTTTTCAGCATCTTGGAAGTCATTAATTAACATTTAGTGATTTTAACTTCATGAATATATGATATGAATTTTTACTGATTTTCTTCATGGCCTTTATTATATTTTAAAATGTGTGGTCAAAGAAAAGTGTTGAAGTCATTCAGTTAAAAGTTGAATAAAACACAAAAATACTCAGTAAATATTCCTCTCAAGATCTCATGAGATTTATCTTATTGAAGTTCCAATTTGAATATAGGGAATTTTTTAATATGCTAAAATGAATTCCTTGCTTAAACTAAACTCAATTTTCATGCTTGTCTTATTAATTTTACTTGAACTATTTACATTAATGGATGTTTCATCTTTAGAATAATGATCTTGAACTTTATTTCGTTTTTGTTTGAGTTGTCGGTGATTAACAAGTTGACTAATAATTTACACTGACATCAATAATTTATTATCCCTAGAATGACTTGAGTGCTTATTACAACCCTTCGCACGTTAACAATACAGCTCGGAATTCACAGCTATTTGACTACGGTTTCTGATTTCAATGATCAATAGATTCGAGCTGGTTGATTTCCTGGCTTTAATGTGGTTAGGATTTCTTCTTCGATCCAACAATGTTTGCTTCGATAATCTCGAACTTTGTTTAATTCGGTTTTCTTTTTGCTGCAACCTCTTTTTAAAATGTCTTTCAATTTTTCTTTTCTTTTAAATTTTTGTCATTTTGAAATTTCTATTTTTGATTCACTTACTGATTTTGAATTTCGTTTAGATTCTTTTTCCTTACATTTCTTTAAGTCGTCTCCAGTTCTTTTATTACATCTGACAGCTGTTGAGATATATAGTCTGGGCTTCCCCGGTAATTTCTTATATTTATCTCGAACAAACTGTCAAGATATGCAAATTTAAATTTGTTTTTGTTTTCCTATCTTGACTTTGTAATTTTTAATCAAGAATGATCTTATCGTATTTCATTGTTTAATTTTTTCAATTCTTCATTATTATCTTTCATTTTTTTCATTTCTTCCCTTTGCTACTACTTCTCTACATTTTGTGGCAAAATAGCCTTTATTTTATATCTTTTCCCTCTTTGATTTTATTTTTTATGTATCTTCAACAATTTTATCTAAATATCTTAAAAATTTTATCCCAAATTCTAGTAATATTTTTTCATTTATTACTAAAGTTTCCATCTTTATTGTGTTATTTTAGTTTTGTACACCAAGCTGCGTTCAGATAAATTTTTTATAATATAAAATAAAAATAAAAAATAATCTTATAACATCAATACATACCAACTCACCTTAATGCTGTTCTTTGAACGTGTAGTGAGATAAACCCTACACTCGAGAAAATTAAGACGTGGTAGAAAAATAAAATAATGCACACAAACACACCAACTCACCTTGAGGTTGTTTGTAAAATAGTCACTGAGACACCCTACACTATAGAAACACAAAAAGTGATAGAGAAATAAAATAATGCACACTAACACAACCCATAATAAAACATGCGTGTAAAATTTTAACATGTAGTCATCAGAAGTTGAAAAACCCCTATAATAAATTAATTTATAGACATTTTTGAAATATTTTTAGAAATAAAAATCGCAGAAAAAATTTTAAATTTAAATTTTGAGGTTTTTGCTAGGAAATTTCGAGTAAATGAGAATGTATCTTCATAAGATTTACCCTTAAAACTAAAATTAATTTAATTTTTCAGACATTTCTGTCGAAAAAAAACAAAACCTGAAATCCGAAAAAAAGCATAAATTGTAAATTATATTAATAAATTTTAAAAAATAATCATAAACCAAATTATTATTTTGTGTACATATTCGAAGATTTTTTTCAAGATGCATAAAAAAATATAATTATTTAATGCAATTAATAATTTTTATAACTTCAAAAATAATTTAACTCACTTTTTGTGAATAATTTCCGAAAAATAAATTATCATATTATAAATCAGTAGTGGGATGTGTCACATCCAGCACAGTACCCCCCCCCCCCGCTGAGAGAAAATTTTTCTAAGTCCAAAAGTACAAAAAAATTTTAAGACAAAGACAATGACTCA